>PNEQ01016047.1:9659-60927 GCA_003012365.1 Medauroidea extradentata
GACCTCAGTAGCATAGACCAGGCTTTTGACATGACCCCACACACAGAAATCCATGGGATTTAAATCCGGTGACCTTGGAGGCCATGGCACAGGTCCTCCTCTACCTATCCAATGTTGACCATACCGTCGAGTTAGAAGCCGGCGCACACGTAATTGAAAATGTGCTGGAGCACCGTCATGCATAAACCACATGTTCAGGCGTTGGTTCAGTGGAACATCATCATCATGAAGTAGATCTGGAAGTACAGTACGCAGAAACTGCCTGTACCGATCTCCGGTTAGTCTCTGTGGTAGGAAGTGTGGTCCAATTATGCGGTCTCCGAGCAGTCCGGCCCAGACATTCAACGAAAAACGTTGCTGATGTCGTGATACGTGAGCTTCATCCGTGAACAGAATACTGCTTACAAACAGGGGGTTCAAAGTACACTGTTGTTGCATCCATTGGCAGAAATTCTCTCTAGGAGGGAAGTCTGCATTGTTGAGAGCTTGTACACGCTGGAGATGATACGGATACAGTAATTGCCGATGTAAAATCCGCCACACACTCATATGACTCAGCACACGCTCCTGGATAGCAATCCTCCTTGTTGAAGTACCCGGACGTTCGTGTACAATGTCTAACACCCTTTACTCAACATCAGGTGTTATGGATCTGGGTCTACCTTCTCGTACATGATGTGCGAAACTCCCACTTTCTCGAAGGCGCTGAAGTAACCTCGTAAATGTACGTCTGTCGGGCTGCCTGCGGTGAGGAAAAGCTTCTTCATACAATCGTGTAGCCTGAAGTGCACTGCCATTAGCTTTGCCATACATGAAGTTCATGTCAGCGTACTCTATATTAGTGTAACCTCCGTCCATGGTGCCTTTACTTTCGTTACTGATTGTCTGTACGGCACAGTGCATGTAGGGAGCGAGGGGAGTAGTTGCGCATCTGTCAACAACCTGATAGGCGAACCCATACCTTAAGATACTAGAGTAATTACCTAGGAATCCAAACGCGTTTGGAGTTGGTTCCCAATTCGACTTGTTACGAGAACTCGACAACGGTGTTGAATTCCGGACCCATGTTGATTGGACATTTGTAGCTTCTTTTGGCCAGTACTTTCCATGTGTGAGTTATTGTGACTATCACTTCCGTTACATCCTGTGTGTTTGTGTGTATATATATATGTGTATGTATATATATATATATATATATATATATATATATATATATATATATATATATATATATCTGTGTGTGTGTGTATGTATCGTCCGAAAGTGCCATCTTTGCGAACGGAAAAATTTCGAAATTATTTCCTATATAATATAAGTCCACAATATATTAATACAGTTTTCATATTTAATTTCAGTACGAATTACGACATTTAGTATAAACACGTTTTATAATTTTTTGAAATACGATTACTGGCCGAAGAGAAGTAAACGTTATCGAACAATACGCTCTTACCAAGTATACCTGCTATCTTTGCAGCTGAGAATGCACTGAGATATGAACAATAAGTTACATTTTTTATGATGTCTGCTTGTATATACTTACAATTTGTAGAAGGGAGGTGGCTTAAACGTTGGGGATAAGAATCTCCGGTAAAATCCTGCGGAAAAACTTTCGTAAATTATATACGATGTTTCGCGGTTTAACATGCAAACTTCGCGGCCGTACACTTCATAACATTGGGAGTAAAAAAACATGAAATGAAAACTAACGTGTTACAGCACAAATGTGTATGGAACACAGACAAATACAGTGGAGGAACCCGTCCATCGCTGTCAGGAAATGTGATAGAGACACCCACATGCAGTTGACAAAGTGTGCCATTATATCACAGACTGGCAACAGCGCTGGGTTGAACGGGGTGGGTCAGTCGCTTGGCCGGCGCGTTCTCCGGACCTCTCCCGTTGAACTTCTTCGTATGGTGTACGGCGAACCTCCACCAGACACACGTGCCCAGTTGTAACTGGCGATCACCGACGCTGCCGATCAGTTACTTGCAGAGTTACTTTGCTCACAGAGGCAACTCTCCATGATGCAGCACACTGCAGCCTACATATGGATGGACGGTGCACGTTCTGAGCAGCGGGTGTGAGCCACTACACATTCTTGTAGACATATTCATATAGATACCCCGCAAGGCGACGTGTTTTCTTTCTCTTTCGTTCCTGCAACACCTTAAGAGGGCGTGGTACATAATTCAACGCTAAAAGCATTGATCTATAACTGTAGGTTTCATGAAGCCAATTTGCGAAAATTGAACAAAAGCAATCCTAGACAATAGCTTTAGCCAACGTTTTAAACTAGATTGTTTCCTGTGTTTCGAACTTCTGGGGCACAATCTCTGACGCCGCAACCTCGTGCATTTAACTGCGGCGCAAGAGATCACGCGTAACGAATTAGTAATTCTGGATAAATATTTATTTATAAAGTTGGTAAATACCATTATCTAGGATTGTCATTGAGTATGTTATCCATATTGGTTTTGAAAAAAGGGTCGATATCAATTGATGTTTTCAGCGTTTATTTATTATCTACCACGCACTCTTAGGAGCTGCGTAGCACATTTTTATAGGATGTTTTCGATTCCCATTTTCTGAGGAACATGCTCCCGTAGCACGATGGTCGAACTGCGGCATATTCAGGAAATGTGACTGACGTTGCTGAGGGTTGGTTATTCTCTGGGTACTCACGCTTCCATTTCTGACCCTCCCTAATCTGGCTTCTTCAAATCATTTACTTCTGTCTCCCGTCAATAGTACGGGGCTCAGACTCACGCCAGTCTTCTCTCGTTCATGGTGTTCGTGCCTGGGGAGGTAAACCCGCGTGGGTTTTTATTTTTAAGTTTTTGTAATTACGATCTTCAAAGAAAACATCATCTTACTCTTTCTTTACTATGTGGTCCGAATTCACCATTCTCGCCTCTCGACAGAAAAGGCGTATAGAATCGCCGTACCATTCGTGGAGAGAATTTAGAATTGTTGTTAAATACTCTCACCTCTTCGATTGTAGACAGACAATCATCACGTTATACTTTACTATGTATAGGCACTGTTGTAAGACCTAAGTACTTATATAGTATTATAAGATGTTGAAGCAGAGTAAGATACAATCTTCAGTGATTTTTTAATATACAGTAATAAAAGTTAAGAATCCCTATTAGGGAGAAGATACAAATTTACACAAAACATCATATTACGCAATATTCCGAACACTACAGCACTTAATAAAATATTTTTTTACAATCTGAAGGAATTTAATTACATGCATAATGAGAGTAGACTATAATTCTTACGTCGTGCAAGGTTTTAATTTTCTTGCTGAACTTAAAATTTAAGCTGGATTAGATAGTTGTTTTCTTGACATCATAGCGAGTTTTTCTTAACTAGGTTTGAAAGAGAGTGCCAATGCTATTAAAGTCTTTTGAACTTAGCACTAAAAGTAATCTGTATGAGCTGTATTTCTTACTGTAATTTAAATTCAACTTATTGCAATTAGCGCCGGATTTTCTCTCAATAAAACGGCTTTGGCTGGCTGTGGAGACTATTTTACAAGCCTGTTTGCAGTAGATTGGGCATCTGATAAAAACATTTGGAATTAATAACTCTCCCGACTCCTTCATTTGCCATTCGTAAAATGTGTCAAATTAACAGAACACTTTGAGAAAAGTCACAGTTCAGACAGAAATTTTCGGTATTGGTATTGACAATTAGTTAGGGAAGAATGATGAAACAAAATATCACGGACAAATGTATTTCAATTAAAAAATATATACTAAAAATTAGCTATAAATAGGCAGGAATTTGGGAACTAAAAATAGGGAACTATAGGCAAAACATCGTAGGCAACCGGTTTTCGACAACTTTCGTACAAAAATATGTTGCCATGTGACTAATTTTAGGGTAATTTTGTTCCGGAATAAAAATCACAAACTTTGGCTTCAAATGTAATTCGTTACGAATTTAGGGTTATAACTCAAGTGGGGATGCGTACTATTATTTACGAATTACCTATACGGTTTTGTGCTTTGTCTTATAAAAAAATTTTGGAACTTTATTAAAAAGTATGTTTTGCCGAAATCCATGCGAAAAACCCTCTGAAGCCACGACGTAGAAAAAGAAAGCTTGAAAATTTAAAACCGCTCCATTCCAGTGTAAAAAATGTGGCTTTAAGGTTGAGTGCCAGCCAACTCTGGTGTGTTTCTGACACAGTAGATCGCAGCACCGTATTTCGCTTATACGCACTAAACGCCTATAGTTAGACAACTTGTCATGCAAAGTCAATTCCGTTGCGAAAATTTAATTAGGAAATCATAATTCATTGGATTACTGTTTAAATCAAGCAATTTAAAAATAATTTTTCAAAAGTTTTGTAGTAAATTTATATAATGTTGCTTTACCATGCAAATAATATTTCTTCAGCTTTTATTGCTAGGACTTCATATATTTCATTTGAAACTTGAATTATTAAAATCGGACAACTACTTCTCAAGATATACGTTTATGAGCCTGACGTGGTGCTTTCATGTACTGCTGGTTGCGGAGTATCCGGGATTCCAGCAACCTTATTTCGAAATAATAAAAGTACTTTGTTTGTGTGAACGTACATGTACCAGTTTCGTTTCCCAAACTATATACAAATGCAAGAGAAATTACTTGTATTTATAGGTTGTCTCTTGTCTCTTCTGTTTTAGTAGAAGCATCAACATTTTTGGCACGACGAACCATATGTAAAAGGTTTTATATTATGTTCTTAAAATTGCGTCAGCCTTAATAACTTCATTGTTTAGTACGGAAACTGCAACACCTACAGACTTCACACTGCAGGAATTCAAAATAGTAAACTAAACGACAAACTGTATCCTACAGACGTGAGAAACTTGAAACAGTACCTATATCCCTGATTTAAGAAAAAACCGTTACTCAGAGTTTGTTTTTATTAATCATGTTTGATATTTATCATTAACAACTTTTAATGGAGAAAAAAAAGTTGTAGAACCAATAATTTCATCTTGAGAATGTAGTTACTAACAGAACCGAACGGTTTCACTGATATATTAGCAATTTAGTAGAACTTTATGAATTTGCTTCTAAAAATTAGCGCAAGTGGAACTAATTGAAATATTTCCAAATAGTAACTGAAACAACTCTAAATTACAACAAGTGTTGTGTTTGATATATATTAATTGTTACGAAACCACTAACGTATTTTATGTGTAATATATGCTTGCATTCGACCATAAAACAGTTGAGTGTACAGTACAGTAGCAAGGAAGAGGAATTTTGAGTTAAGTGTAGACAAATTTGTAATTCGATTGTGTGTATATTATGTGTTTGGTTGGCAACTTTTCTGCTATAACATTATATATAAATACCTAATATTATGAATAATAATGTCATTAATTTATGCTTTTTCCCAGCTACCATCGCATTTTCCAAGTACTAGTTCTGAAATTATAGCAATATCAGATTATTATTTAACATGATTATGAAGTTCATGGATATTTCTCCTCACTAACAGGCATAAAATTATAAAGTTTAAAACTTTCTTAGTACACATAGTTTAAAGGCGCAAGCCAGCATGCTGATTCAGTTGGGATATATTTGTTTAAACGGAAAATAATATATCGTTTTAGAAAATAACACGCATTTAGAGCGCAGAATAAGGTTCGGCTAAAGGTTAAGGGGTTACGGTGCTTGAATGATTTCTTATTTTCGATGCTAAGAAAAACATAGGAGGTGTCGCAGAACCTGGTGTGAGGTGAAGTGCAAATGTATGTGGTACGAGTAACGCAGATAAGCACGGAAGCTTGCAGTGATAGCCTGTGAAATTGTATGCCACACTGCGGACCTCATGTGGGTGTCACCTCGAGTACTTTCAGCAGACGCAATCCATGCGCTTCACTCACCCCGATATGCGCTCGCCCCGAAACCTGTCAAAAACTTCTTCCACCAGAGGAAGAAAAACGCATTAATATCCCATCCATATTGTAACAAGAGCCGCAAGAAAGTCATTTCCTCGAGGACAAAGGGGGTGGGACAGGGAGCTGCCTGGTCCAACAACCCTTACCATCGTCGTTCTCAACTTTCCCCCAGGGCACAAGCTCAGAATCGAAAATGACACATTTACCGGAGCGTTAGGGCGAGATTACATATCCCCCACCTCCGTGCACTATCCCATTTACGCTGGCGCGGAACTCTATTATCATAAAATCTTGTGCCGAAATCTCATTTCAGAAAATTTCACTCCCCCCCCCCCCAAACCATTCCCTCCACGACCAAGAGAAAAAATCAGCCATGTCCAACGTTTGTAAAGTTTACTCTGGTGACATATTACTGAGGCAGACGAAATGGAAATTTAAAGGTTAACCGGTTTCGCTGTAACAGTTTCAATAAATCACAGACGTGCTTATGAGAATCTAACTGGCTAATATCTCTTGAAGGTAACAACAACTTTCACTACCTCTGTTATAATTTCACAGCGTGCTCGTGCTTTGATACATATGGACAATAGCGAAGGTCAGCCGTACCCGACTACTCAGTCATAACTCCAGGTCAACGATGACAAATATGATTTAATATTGCATTATAGAACGTGTATGGATCAAGTGATATGCTAGCTAGCTTGTCTCTCATCACGGATTTCCCACTTTGAGTACTGTAGTGGGAATAAATTACTGGCAACAAACAGGATGAGCATAAATTGTGCCTGAGGAGGAAAAAATGGCCCGTCGCTAAGGGCGTTCAAACGCGGAAAATTTTTAAATTTTATTTATGTAAGACAGTGTTAGTTTTGTAGACGTTTCTTGTGAGTAAATTTTCCTCTAACAAAAATAATAACTCAGCCAGTTTTCCCATAATGGCATTTCAAAGATAATATTTCCACGTTTCTTCTTTATGAAAACCGCGAAAAACCAATGAAGATAATAAAACAGAATGATTGTCATTGCAATTACGTGTCTTAGGTTACGTCTTTATGTATACAAAACCCATTACAAAATATTAATGTATTTTTAAAATTTTTGATGTCAAGAATTTTTTTGTACTATTAGAATTTTCTTTTTAAATATAAAAAATTATTGCAATTGGCTATAATGTATACTTCAAGCCGTAGCCTGTGACACGTACGGTAGTTTCAGTGTGAATTATTTAATTTCATTATATTTCATAGTTTTTGCGGTGTCAATGAACTAAAAACATGTAAGTTTTACTTTGAAATGCCATTACTGAAAACTGGCTGAGCTATCTTTATTGTAAGAAGAAAAATACTCCCAAGTAACATCTTCAAAACTAACACTATTTCATACAAATATCAAATGATTTTTCTTCCTCACTTAAACGCCTTTGAGAAAACGCTTCGGTAATATCAGCCAACTAATGATTAGTCTGGACAGGTTGCGGCAGAACGCCTATTGGTCGGTGTGTGTACAATACAGTGTCCGACAACAAACGCATAATAAACGCACTATGCGAACCCTGGGCTAAATTTCAGACGAAAGTGTTAGTGGAAAAGTGTTGTACGATGACATTTATTCTATATGTACAACTTAGCAACATCACTGTAGTTAGTTCCTTCTTGCGCTCCACATATATTTTACATAGCTTACTACTGTTGTTCTGACCTGCATATTATGGGTGCCGGTTAAAATCCCGAGAAGTTCAAACATGATTCTATGTTTATTTATCCTAACATACATAAAGTAATACCTGGACGTGGAGCGCAAGAAGGGACGTTCTCCGTTCAGTGTTGCCACATAGTGTATGTAAAATGTCGTTGTACAACAATTTGACACTTACATTTTTATCTCCTATTCAGCCCAGGATACTCGTGGTGTGTTTACTATGCGTTTGTTTCTGGCAATCCTGTGTATGTGTAACTAGTTATATCCCCCAAACTGTACCTGAAGGTCTTATGAAGAGATTTTTAAGACATTTTAGTAAGACATTAGCAACTTTTCAAAGCCAAATGTCAGGCAGCACATTAGTTACTTGAATAAACATTACTTTCGTAATTACTTGCAGTTATACACTTGCATATAAAGGGCGACACAACAACTCTGCTATCACAAAAATAAATGCTGCCACGTCTGAAAAGAAAAATTAGGAAGAGAAAATATTTTTACGTTACAATAAATGTTGTGATATGTGTTACTTCCGCCTACTCAGGTGATTCGGTATAAAAGTAAACTAAACACTACAGAATGTTTAATTTGAAATGTAACCGGAATTCAAGCAAAACATATTTTGTAAGTATATAAAGAGTACGTGATTTCTTAAAATATTATCACCATAAAAACAATTCTGAAAATTAAGCTCAATGTCTTGGAAACCAGATAGTTTTACTTATTTTTCTAGTAGCTTTTAGTTGTGTCATTTCAGATACTTGACAGAGTTCAACCGATATGAGTTTTATATCTCTCCGATTAAAATGAAGTTACTAATTATGATTAAATTTGTTATTTAAAATATATTCCAGAATTAATTAGATTTTGTGTGAAATATATGTTGATGAAGTATTAAGTATCTTGTGTATACTATTGGTATGTTGGTAAAACTGTGCTAGTTTTAAATTTGGTTGCCCCGGAAATGAAAATTTTTTTCGTGCACTGCTTTGCTTGTTAAAGAAAAACTGTAAGTTTTATCGATTTTCACTGTTTTAGAATACCAGAAATTTAGTTGAATGAACTGTAGCATAACGATTTGTGAACAGAAAACTAAATATAGGTACAAGTGTGATTCCGATGAGGATAAGGCCAGATTTGTTTTCACACAGAAATGTCATAATACATGGACACAAAGCAGTTATGCGAATAGTTTGTGTAACGCCGATTCTGAGTGGAAGATATGTGTGGGTCTCTCTCTCTCTCTCGCTCTCTATCTCTCTCTCTCTCTCTCTCTCTATATATATATATATATATATATATGTGTGTGTGTGTGTGTGTGTGTGTAAACAGAGCTGGTGTTGTCTGTAAACAGGATGTCAAGCTATCTGGAAAAATATTAAATTGCTCTTTCTTGAGAAATGTATATTGAATTAAGCGTGCCAAGTTCAATAGTATCAGCTGTGAATTTATTAAATTTACTGGAATAAACTTTTTGGTTAATTTAGTCCGAAAATATAGTTAGTATGTGTTGAACTAACAATTTCAATTTAAAATTAATTAACTACCCTTGTTACATTGTGGTAGTATTTTATATTTATCAATGGATTTAAAATGACTACAATTTGTTTTGAATAATGTGTTGACTTTCAAAAATCCAAACATATCAAGTCATGATAAAAACTACATTAGTAGGGGACCTCTGCTTCAGTCCTAGGTATACTAAATACAATGACGAGTTTTCGACTGTATTGCTGTGTTGTTGGCGGTGGCGGAAAAGGTTAACTCTGTCCGTAGGAAGATATAACGAGGTAGTACGTGGAAAGGAGGAAGGAAGCAAAACCTGTTAGAGTCTTTTACTGTTGCCGTTTTGAATGCTTACCTAGGTTAGTTCAGCGGCTATGAAAATAAGTGCAAGAAAACTACCCATGAAACTTGCCTTACTTCCTCCCTAGTCAATTACTGTCTCAGCTATCAATTTGGAGTAAACATGCCAGAATACCTTAACTATGGTAACCTCATACAATAAATTTGTCTGTACCTTTACAAGCACAACATGTAAACTAGTATAATAATATTACGTTCCAGTCAATCACTGCAAGGAACGTTTTGAAAAATTTTTTATTTTGTGATTTTTTTTGTCTGTACAATAATTAACGGAGAGTAAATATTTATTTCTAAAGTGTTTCGAAGTGATGCAAACCGTGAATGGTGAACGGTGAATGGTTACACAATTTACTAACAAGTTAATATTAACTTGCTTTGTAGTATATTTGTTGACTTACATTTTACAATGTAGTACCGAAAAAATGTATCTACATAGGTTCTTTTATAAACTCGTTTTTTGGTTGTGTGTTCGGTGCAAATTTTGTCATCAAATTTAAACTGAATTTCCAGTAAGCAAGAGACATGAAACTCTAAACATAGCTCACAACTAATTGCAAAAATTCACACACAAGACTGAAAATCAGAAAATAATACGAATAATTCTTTTTAATGTAACACGTTTTTAAAACGGACTTAAGAGTCTAAAATAATTTCTCCTGTGATAATTCTTGTTAAGATATAAAACGATAAAATCGTGGGGCGCATGCAATAGAAACTTGATGCCTGAATAGTTCACCTAAGTCACTAACAATATTATTGTACTGCAAATGATATGAACTGTTGCATATTTTTTTCTACGACAGCTACTCTCTGCGCTTCTTACAATTATTTATTGCATGCGCCAATGTATCTGTCGTTTTAAATCATGCAAGTATTTCCATTGGAGAAATAGTTTTATACACTTTAGTCCGTTTTAAAATTATCATTCGTGTACTGTATATTATTATTTTTCTTTGTTAAAATACAAAAAAAAAAGTTTTTCGTTCTCCATTAACGCTTTACGTTAGGCCTACTCTAAAACATAAAAACAAGTTTGTTTAAAATATTCAACATTACTGCTTTTTGTGTATATGAAATATGTGTTACACAAAACAACACAACAATTTAGTTTCTCAGAAACAAATACAAAAATATATAATGTATGTATTTAAGAATATTTTTTGGGGAGTAAAATCAATGGTTATTGCACATAAAAAAAGGCAGTGTGTGTTCGCGCGCACACGTGTATGTGCGGGTTCACGCGAGAGAAAGAGCGTGTATATGTGTGTGTGTTTTCAAAGTTTTAACATGATGTTTTATCAGTTAAATGACGTGCTTATCTACGTGTTTTTTTTTTTTTTGGTGTCAATCTCGTGTACGAGAAAATAAGGTCTGATTGCTATTTTTCACGAACGTGTATGAGGACTTAACTGCTGACGTAAGCAGCATGGTAAATTTAACCAAAATAAAAGGTTGGAGATTTGAAATTACACGCCTCGTATTTAGAGAAATTGACGTCTGATGGTCTGTATTATTGTTTATGTACGCACCTACATTAGAGTTTACACAAAAAAAATACTTTACTTGGAGAGAAGGGAAATGCTGGTGCGATATATAGGGTTGTTGCGCTTACACTTTTCGACACGATACAGGAAGCACAGTTCTCTCCCCTACCTCGTAACAACTAAAATGCTATGAAAGTTGGTTGGATCGAGGCTATGCGACTTTAGAATTTCGTTATGCGACATGACAGGGAGGGTCGAGCAGAAAACAGGATGTAAGCGTTTAGTTCCCTAGGGATGAGATGAGGCGCCCTGTTTCACTTCCGCCCCGCCAGCAACTACCCTAGACAAACTTAGCCCTCTATACAAGGACTCGCCTCAAAGGCAACAGCGTTACATGAGAACATGTACTGGAGAACCCATGCAGCTCGTTGAGTACATCCATGTGAGCACGTGAGTACGCGTTCAGTGAGAGATGATTGTAAAAGTTTACCAAAAGTATATTACTTGCTCTCTCTCTCTCTCTCTCTCTCTCTCTCTCTCTCTCTCTTCCTCTCGTCGCGGTCACACTGGATACAGACCTTCTTCACTTGAATATGTTCAGCTTTACGGAGCGTTTACACAAACTACGCAGTATATTCTCGTTCACAGTAAACTGGTTTCAAATGCAGTTTCGAAAGATATATCTTCGATGCTTCTCTCCTATTGGATGCTTGGAGTAACGATCTGTGCAACAATGTCTGTTTTTCGGTCCTACATTTTGCACTCGTTATATTAAATTAACTTTTGGTGTAAAATAATTATATCTAATTTACACACACTGCAGCATTTCAGTTAGATGCAATATGATAGTTAAAAAGACACGAATGTTGAGTGTAGATATGATAATAGTTTAATATAGTACATGTCAGGTTCCAAGTTTGCTGAGGTTAGAAAGCTCATTGAATTTTTCCAGTCGTGTAACCTTGCAAACATGTTTAGCTTTAAACACGATCAAGCATGGCTGCCAAATGTATTTAAATGAACAGGTTTGACCTTTATTGATACCGTGGCCTAGGGCTTTCTATCCAGTTTCCATCCAACACTGCTTCAATAATTTGTACCAAGTATGAACTCTGAACAAAACAGACACACGCAAGCATGAGGCTTCGATGCTTTGACCCAACCTTTTCGTGACACTACAATAAGGGTCAATATGAACTTCTGTTTTAAAATACTGATTTATTTGTATATTTCACTAAAATAATCACTCGAATAACTATTTGCATAATGTTTCTGCAGTTACTTAAACTGCACGCATCTTGCGCGATTTGAATACCACCACGGAAACACCACAAAATGTTATCTGTAAATGAATATCCAGAGAATTTATTACCGTCTTAACTATGCGAAAAGCAAGTAAAACTACGCCCATTTTTGTGAGCGATAAGAAACCAGCGCTGAAACGCACGACTTTTGGAGGATAATCACATAAGTCGCTGCTAGTACTCTTGAGTTATAAGCCTGGTGGTTTCATACCAGTTAGCGTTGAACCTTTAGAAAAGTTCGTTTAAGGAAACTCATTACTGCAGGAAAGTTTGGAGGGCGGAATCATCATTCCGTAATTAGCTGCACCTAAGCTCACCGCTGCAATGACTTCTCTTATTTTTGGTCACGTAACAGAACACTTGTAGTGATAAAGGTTTTTGATAATAGTGACTCCTGTAATTAATTATTAGTATCAATAGTATACTTGTTGTAAATGAATGGGGTCAAAGTACGATGTCCCACATCGTTATTCAAAAACAGCGGATTGCAACAATTCAGACCAAATACATTAACTAAACATTTAATATTTCTGTCGTAAATCACGGTCAGACCATAGACCTGCGGATTATAATGATCTTTGAAATACTTGTCCAATCACTTGCGGTTCATATATGATAAAACATAGGCGATTAAACTTAAATTATACAGTTTCAAACATCTCGCTACACCTGCTTTGGCTTGTTTAAGTATCAGTATTTTAACTCTAGTTATATTAATTTAATCTCTTGTTGTACAATTACGGTGAATATTTCAGCGTTGGATATGAGATATTATCCTATTAATATCGTAAAAGTTAAATAATTTACAAGCGACAATTTTGCTCTATACATGAGCATTTATATTATATCTATCTTCTTGCTGTTGTTATATTGTTTGAAGTTATATTTAACACTAGCTGTCCCTTTGCGGCTTCGCCCGCGTGTACTACAGAAAAGAGTAACTAACTTTTAATTAATTGATGGTGTTATATCTTTAAAATAACAAATACAAACAGCTTTATCCAGTCCACTTGGCTGAGCGTACTTAAATAGCAGAAAATCTTTATTTTTAATTTATCATTTCTCTATAAAATAGCTGCCCGGCTGTGGCTTTTCCAGCGTGAAATTATGTAATGTAAACAGTAACTCTGGATAAAATATGTGATGAAGGCATTTAACATCTACCGTACTCAACATCAGTAAACTATAAATTGTCTTAGCTCAGTGTAAAGAGCGCACGCAGTATGCTCGTATGATGTCATAGTATTTCCCACCGCTAAGTCTTGCACGGGATACGAACCCGTAATCCATCCCTCCCACGCCACAAACTTTATACAATACCTGAGTGAATGCTTAAAGGCACACCGTGGTAATTCTTTCGTATGTACAGGCTACAGTCCAAAGATGTTTTATTTATGAGTAGGTTGGCAAAAAAATACAACTGTTGAATTATTTCTCCGTGATCATTCTCTTTTTTCGGGATACTGTAACATTTTACTGCTTTATACATACTTAATATTCGAACTTCATAAAATCTTGAATTTATTTGTAGATATTTACGTAAGCTTCATTCGTATAAAAAAATCATCTCGATATCTCAAAGGGTATATATAAGCGGTACAGATGATTATTTGAAAACACAATTTATTTTTTTAACAGCTTTCAAGAACAAATTTCGAAAAATCCTAATTTTTTTTTTTTTTAGGTATTTACTCAAGCATAATTTTAAAGAAAAAATAACCTCACTATCCTAAATGGTTTAGGAGAAATCACGGATTAATGAAAAACGCATTTTACGGCTTTTCGCTCCCTTAATTTTCGAATTTCGCAAAATCGAAAAATTTGCAATTATGCATTTGTTTGGGAAATATTTTGAAGTTAAAAAAATTATGATAGCTTTCTCGGTTAGTGAGACATCAGTGATTCTTTGAAAACAAATTTCACCCCTTTTCACCTCCTTAATTATCGAATTTCGAAAAATCCATTCTTAGTGAATGCCTACGGGGCAAGGGGAAGATTCCCTCAAAATTTCATGGTTCTAGGTCCAACGGTTTGGGCTGTGTGTTCATGAGTGAGTGAGTGAGTGTGTCAGGATTCGTCATTTTATGTATTAAGATTATTTGAACGTTGGTAATATTATCTCCCTTACAAATGAACTGACTATCCCGACCAGTCTAAATGGTCGTGCAGTTGTATCAATTTCATAATATATTAATGCGTGCCGTATTCCGGTATTAACATTTTAGAAAATATACCGAAAAATACATTATGAAAAATCTGTCAATTCAAAATTATTAGTATCAGTATTCCTTACTAAAAGCAAAAACTAGACAGCCTCGTTCGTGAGCAATGTGGCATTAGTCATAGGAGAACATATAGTTTTATTGGTCGGTTACTAAATTCAAACAGAACTTGTGATATTCTGAACAGCCAACGTAGATTATGGTGCAAGCAATCCCAACATTCCCGGTATTTACCTTTAGTTAATCTTATCACTACTCTAGTAAGTGTATTTTACGGTGTTGAGTGGAAAAAGAAATATTATACTCGTCGTTTTCCAATATCCCATTGCTGTCATCATACAATAAAGGGTAAAACTCATGCCAGCTTAATATGATACAGTGTTGAAAAGGACATATTAACGTCTTGAAAAATTTATTTTATTGTTTTAATTCCTCGTTAAAGCTTAAAACTTTTTAGGCAAGTCTTTGAGGTGGCGGGGGTTTAGTTATACTGCATAATAGATAGCTGCAATCGTGCGATGGGCGTTGACCACATGACTAAGCTGGCTTATTACCATAGAACAATCACATCTTACAAAATATTTGAAGCCTTTTTTTTCGCTAGACAAAAGGGTTCCGTTGTTGCTACAATATGTTTACGTGGGTTTAAGGCCACTCGAGGCATACCGACCGAACTTACGCTGTCCTCAGCAGTCATATTTACGCCGGTGCCTGAGCACGCAACATTTAACCGAGAAATATCTCAGTTGCTGTCTATTAAGGTGGCCACCTGGGGGAACACTTAACATACTAAGAAGCACGGAAGCGGCAAGGACAACACAGCAGAACACTCTCCGTAGACTCTAGGCGCAAGTTACCTAACAGGCATGCAGTCTTCTCGCCTGCAACTCGCCTCCAACGGACAGTCATTGGTGTCCCTCTCATGTTATGAAGTAATATTAAAGGTAAAGATGTACTAAACACGCATTTACTTTTTAAACATTCTGAGCTAAGAATTTAATTCTGAAATGTACTACAAAAACACTCATTTGCGGCAGCGTGAAAGTAACACGTAGAGATAAACGGAGGACCTAATGATCGTATACACGTGTGTCAATTGGATAATATTCCTAAACAGACATATCTTGCGCACGCTGAGCAGTTTTCCAGTAACCTTGTAACGACCGAAGCCTTGCATACCGCTCAGCGCCAGAGCAGGCGGCCGCCTTAAGGGCGCGGTTAACCTCAGTTTTCAACGTCTTTATTTATTTTTATATCTGTACCCGATATTTTTTCTTATTTTAGACATAAATTGTGATTAAATCTTCCTCTTTGGAAACATTTGTATCTCTCATAGTTTTTGCGTAATGAGTCGTAAACATCAAAATTTGCACTTTACGGTTTTAAGTACGCCACTAAAACCGACTGACATACCAAACCGACAAAAATTCACAGTGTGTAACAATGTTGTGATTTGGCATATTTAAAAACTAAAAAAAAAAAAAAAAAAAAAAAAAAAAAAAAAAAAAAAAAAAAAAAAAAAAAAAAACTTTTGTATTTAATAAAAAATGCTGAATATTGAAATGAAAATTTAAAAAATATCAAAATTTTTTTAGAAACACAAAAAATATATATTTTTTTGTTTTTATATATGTCAAATCATAGCCTATAACATTGTTATATATTATGAATTTTTCAGTTTGCTACGTCAGTTTGTTTTAGTGGCGTACTGAAAACCGTAAAGTCCAAATTTTGACCTTTACGACTCATTACGCAAAAACTATGAGAGGTACAAACATTTTCCAAGATGAAGATTTAACCACAAGTTATGTCTAAAATAAGGAAAAAAAATATCTTGTCCAAATATAAAATAAATAAAGAAGTTGAAAACTGAGGTGACCGCGCCCTTAAGAATGTTCATTTGCGCCGCACAATTATCACTATTACAATAATTTGAGGTAGTCGTTGATGACGAACGTCTTTCATAAATTAGGCAGTAATTGTGGGTGTTGTACGGTGTACTAATTGAATTTAAAAACATATGTAGGTATTTATTTAGGGCTGTACCAAGGCATAGGTTAAGCCGCTGTAAGTAGTTAGATTTAATAAGTCCGACGTCACCTAAATGCTTAATCCAATTATGGTAACTTTCTTTTTTGACTGTGATGTTACTATTTGTACTGTAGTTGTTAAGTTGGGGTTTAAATAATTGTGTGTTACTTATCGCTCGGGAAGAATATCGGAGACTTGAATTTATTGAAAAAGAAACTCAATTTGAACACCAGCGCGAAAAAGAAGTGTCGTGAAATAAAAATAAAAAAAGAAGTATCAAGACAGCACATTTTGAAACTCTTACTAAGAAATTTGAGTAATTTGTTATAATGATTTCAAGTCAAATATGTTGTTGCTTTGACTAAGGTCCAGTAAAATTTCTTATTCTCTTTATTTGTAAAACCGAACATTTATCATATGAATTTTAGATTTTTAAGCATTTTCAATTAATTTTACATGTAAGTAAAACTTGACGTTTTGAGTTCGACATAGTAAAGTCTTTAATATATTTTACTGAAACTTACAATATTATGTAATCATGTTGAGAGCTTATAACCCTTCCTTCCGTATTCAGTACCTATTTTTCGGAAAATGCCCATGCAAGTCGAAGACGATACTAACGTTGCTGAATATTTGGGGCAGTAGATACAAGAATGTGACTACCACGTGACAATATAAATGTTACATGTTAGCAGAATATGAGTAGTTAAGCGAGTAGCACGTCCACCTCAACTGGAAATGTGCAGAATGTCTACCATGCTGTGTTTTTGGCACGACTCTTTGCCCTCGTTTTCTCTGGGTTGAACAAACTACTCACAACTTGTCCTTTACTGAGTCAGACAGTAGGTTAAACAGCATTTGTGTTGGCGGAGATCTTCCAGACTGGCAAAGCGGGCCGAAATAAAAAGCAACTGTAATAGCCACGAGTGATGTCCAAAAGACCGCTGTGTTACAGTTGTTCCCGCTCATACAGCGTTGTTTTCGCATCTCCGTCTGATTCGCGCCGACCCAGACATCGTTTATATGCGAGTACCATGCTCTGGTTAAACGGAAAATGTACTTACGAAACAAACTCTTTCGACAGCAGTAACATTTTGAGACTGACAAATCATATAACTATATAATTTTATTTCTACTTTCAAAATAGATAAATTATGACCAGTTACTTAAATGTAAACCAAACTTTAAGAAAATCAACTGCTGGAGACTAAATTCGATTGACAAATTACCTTTACACGTTGCTCCGACAACTTCTTTCTTTCTTTTTTTCATTAATTTTAGTCCTTTGATAGTCAGCCACGAACTTAAAATACGGGTAATTTAACAGCACCGCAACACAAATTCTGGACTTACGCACCTGCTGTTTTAATAGTTTATTTTTAAAACAAAGACATTGGAATAAGTAAAATCGCATTATAAATAGTCTTATAAATAATATTCCTTTGTATGCTACTTTAAGGAATCCGACTATCACACGTTTAAGATATTTTGTAATGTGCGGGAAAACATGTATGTTTTACACCAATATTCTATGTACGCCCATTTTGCCAGTATACGAAAAGAAAACACACTTCGGACAAAGTCGGAATGTCTTTTTTAAGACAAAATGTTCATTAAAGACATTGTTTCGAAGCCCTCTAACAAACCTAAAAACAGTTTTTTAGGCTGCTGTACTACAAAATGTACTTAGCTGATGTATACGAAACTCGGAAAAAAGAGTGTATTGAACTTTACAGCAGACCTTGCACCAACAAAATTACATGGTCATCGCTTGAATCACCATAGTTAAAAGAAATCGGCAGGAATCTCTCACTTTAGTTCAGTTCTTAGCTCGCTATAGCGATGTAGTGTTTCATGCGCACTTCAAGGACGCTCTTAAAACTCTATCGCTTCTGAACGTAATGTTCAGTTAGGCAGTACCCTTAAGGCCATGATCTTCCATTTATTTCAAACAATTGCAAATAACTCTAATATTGTTTAACCAAACGCTTTGAAAACATTTGGGGCTGTTTATAGACATACGATACACAATTTTGTCTGAGCGTTTTTTAAAATAATGCACCGTTTGATAGCAAAAAACTATTTTGCTTCATTTTCACAACAAAATGTGTGATATGTCAGGGGCAAAAATCTAAAAATACGTTTGGTGTATTGAAAAAGAACAATTCTGGTACAAACGATGATATGTAAGAGTTAAAACTATAAGAATTAATTTTTTATATATGTTTTACTGTGCGTTAAAAAATATTTTCGAGACCATTGCAAAACTAAAGAGCGAGGCCTTAACTTTCATGATGTGGCAGAAATACCTCCCACATTTGTAACAAAAATAACTAAGCAACGTTAGAAGCTACAATTAGTGTTGGACATCTAGAACACATATTATCTTTCAACAGCTCGTGTGTTAATAACAGGTACATTGTCACAGAGTTCATAATAAGAGGATGACAGAACTGCGACTGTAACATGGCAGTACCACAGTGGAAATCAGACTGACGTGGAACTGTAGGGAGAACTCAGAAGTGCATACGAACTAAGGGTCGTCATTAAAAGGATTCAATTTTCAAAACCACATTAAGGTGTATGTGTGCGTCTGTAATGTAAATGGTCTGCACTACTCGTTCTACACTTAAAATGTTTTTCCTCAAGACGTCCTATCCTTGCTTGGTTTTCACAACACAAATGAGGGCAGTATCTCTGCCGCACACATTTTATTATACACAAAACAGTTTAAACGGGGAAAATGTAATGTAATTTATGTTACTTCTGTAGGAATTTTCTTCTCCTAACACAAGCACCGTTTATCAGACTTAAAAACATGTAAGATATTTGACTACATTTAGGTAGAGTTATTCTAACATAATCATGTTTGGAATTTTTTTTTTTTTTTCGCGTTTAGATAGTGTATGTATTGAATAAAAATAAGTGAATGCTCGTACTTCCAGGTTTTTAACCATTTACTTACAATGATTAGAATAAAACCTCAGCGTGTTCTTGAGAATAAAGTGTTTACTAATACGAAGAAGTAACACTCACAGTTTTCCAGTAAGTATTTATGTCGTATGTATTTACTTAGCAAATTTCCTAAAACACTGGATTTCGTTTGAATAAAAATAAGTATTCACTGGGAATAGTACGCAATTCGAAAGATTTATAGGTAGCTAAACAACATACTAGTGTACATAATATAGTTATTTTAGCTATGACAAACTTAATTCGTGTAAGAAATGTGAAATGTTACAAAGAAAGAAACGGTATGAGTGCGAGTAGGTATAAGTTTTATTGCGTTTTGTTAGTGAAAATTTAGATTTCTGGTCCGATCATTTCTTAAACGAATCCGGAAAAAAAACAAGAGGAAGAGCACTTAGTTCACGTCAACGGATGGAAATACTTCTTCGTTTCCTGAGTAACCCAGGCTTTCAGACAGGTGTCACGGAAGTTTGTGGCGTTCACCACTCGACTGTATGTAATACTGTGAATAATGTAGCAGATTCCGTTATGGAAAAAGGAATAATGTAGCAGATTCCGTTATGGAAAAAGCACACCGTTGGGTCTGATTTTTATCTGGTTTAATGCCATGCAAGCAGCAAAAAAAATTGTCACTAGACTTTCAAATGCCTATCGTTATTGTAGCACTGGACTATTGCTCGCATAGAAATAAAAAACCAACAGTTATTGGAGATGAATATATTAACAGGAAAGTTTTCCCAACTATAAATGCGCATCCCACTTGCGATGCAAATGAATTGATAACAAGCGTAGATTCGCAATGGCCTGGAAGTGCACTGCACATTGTTTCCAGGGTTTGGAAACAGAGCAGTATTAACAAAACCATTTCCAGGTATAATGGTAATTTTTGCTTGTTGGCAGACAGTGACAATGGAATCACACCATGGCTGCTGACACCACTCAAAAATCTAAAAAACCGAAATGAAAACTGTTCAATAAGCTTCTTTTTAAAGAGAGAATCATTGTAGAAATGGTAAACGACCAGCTAAAACACAGGTTTCTCTATTTTGACTAAAATAGTAAGGGTACGTTTGGAAAATATACCCGAAATAATTATATGATGTACTGTACGTATTATAAAACATCAGCAAATATTTAAAATATATGAATTTTCCTTTACAGAAGTAAGGGTCCAGGAAGGTTATGAAAACCCCTGAGATTATGAAAATGACCAACTTCGTCAACAAGGCGCAAGAAAACGTAATGAAATAGTAGCCACCTTATTTGGTTGACTGTTGACAGTATTTCGAATCACTGTAAATTTTCTTCATATTTCACTAATATAAAATAATTTGTTTTTTATGTATATTTACCAGTAAATACATTGAAACAAAACTTACAAAAATATTAAACGTAGATGTGCTTATGCATCAATGACTATTAAGCGAGTGACGAATATGGCCTACCTCGTGCCTACACACACTCACTCAACTGTTTACTGTTTATTTTATTTGTTTGTGCACATGTTAATTGTTATATATTGTTGTTTATTGACTTGTGACTGTAACTTACTAATCAGTTTTACATTAATTATTTTTTAAAAAAACATACTAACGTGTACAAAACTATACACACTCTAATTTACAGTTTTCTATTTTTTTAAGAACATCATGTCAGTGACATTAATACGTAAACAACTTTTGCAGTACACACAGGAACAGTCACAAGAGCTACAACTGTAGGAATTCACACAGTTCTGTAAATATTCCTCTTGCTGCAGCACCATCTGACATTTCAGCTTTATTGCCTTGCGCAGAGAGATGTTGGATCAAACTCTTCTCTTGCAGTCGGGTAATGTTAAGTTGCTCCAATAAAACCAGTATTTGAAGTTCTGCAGTTGATAATCCAGTTTCTGTTGTCTCAAGTTTATATTTCCTGTTGGGTATACGCTTCACTTTGACATGGGCCGCCGTAATCTCATTACATGCAATAGGTTCTTCAGCATTCTTGGCAACGTGATGCTCTTGTAATTATACACCAACTGTACAAGCTCCTGGAATTTTCTGGAAAACTGGATTGCTACTAAGAGTCCATCATCTCTGAGAACGTCTTTCCCAGTCCTGCTGCTTGATTTTTTATTACCAGTTGTGTTTTTATCAGCCTTCATTTTTACACCTGTCTTAATATTGTTCAATAAACTTTTTCAACTGTTTTATCCTCACTGATGATTTTTCTGTACTTTGAACAAATTGGTATTTCATTTACTCCATGCTTTTTCTTTTCAATGGACAATCCTGGCGTCAGTTCATTGTTTATTACCACAGAATGATCTTCTAATATTTTTACAAAAACCGTCATCTGCAGTCACTTTTTGCCAACGCATCCTCCTCACTTCAAAACAGACCGCATAAAAATGACAGAGAACGGCTAACTGCACTTACTAGTCAAACAGGGTAAACACGTCTCAAGACATAACAACTATTATCATGCCATGTTCCTATGAAATAAGTTTTTACTTGTAAGTTAAACACTTGCTTATCAGCAAATACTTATTTCTCTCCCAATTTTCCCAATCTTTACTTCCAAGTAAAGTCTAATTTGTATTCAATTAAAATTTAGTATTTACTTTTACTTGCAAGCTTCTGCTACTTGACTGGAGTAATTGCTTACAAGGTTTTACTTGTTTTTATTCAATAGATCCATTAGTCTTATGATAAGTAGTAACTTAATATTTTAAAAGAATATCATTATTACACGAACTTAAAATCATACTACTTCAAATTACTCTTAACATTAAGAGCTCATTTATGAAAAAAAAAAAAAAGGAAAGAAATAATAATACTCAAAGTATACATTCATGTAAGCATCATTACCTATGTACCTGGTTTCTTTCTAGCTATAAAATTTTTTACATTTTTTATATTTTTCTTTTACACACTTTCATGTCACCTGTTGCCTTATTTTTCCCATGTTTAACTTTTTTTTAGTCAGTACTTTATGGTACAGTGGCTTGTGACGTTTGCCGTAACTTGTGTTCTCGAAAAGGCGACGTTCATAAATCTTTTTGAACGCTTAGTGTCATTCTGGATTACTACTGTTCGATCCATCGTAGATTCACCACGAGTAATGCGGAAAACCGCGTCAATGGTTCTACAGAGAAAGTAACTACGGTGGAACACTATCTATAAAACTTTTATGTTCTGATTAAAACAATCTGTATACCCGCTTACTTCATATATTGATTTGATGAAAGTAATTACATAAGTTATTTGTTGGTAACTGATATTTTAGCCTTTGTGAGGACATCTGCGTAATTGTTTGAACTTTATTTCAGCAGTAACTTGAAAAATGACAGTACAGAACTTAATGTTCAACAGTTCAAGTTCATATCCTTTCCTTTGTTTCTACTGAATTAAGCGAAGAACTCAGCACTTTTAATTTTAATTGAACTTTACTTATCTTTGACAGCGAGATCATTATATACAGTGACACACAACTGGGTGTAAGGACAAGAACTAGGGAAGGAGGCAGCCTTGGTTTAGTTAAAGAACTATCTCAGCATTCGCCTGGAGCAACTTCGGGAAGTTATGGAAAACCGAAGGCAATTTGGCCGAAGCCAATATTGGACACAGGCCCTCCCGAGATGCATTCTGAATAAAGTATTGCAGTTAACACTTATACAAATGTTCAAAATTGCCTACGAGTAATGTTCAAATGTACGGAGTTATAAAAACAATAATTAATGATTTACAGACTTTCCATTCTAAGATAAGAAACTTAAGTTTGAAATTTTACCTTGAAAGCAAAGACAGCCTTTAGGAAAGCAAATTCCTGAGACGCATCTTTGTTACTAGGAAAACGTATCTGAAGAACTTCCGGTAGGTAGGCAGTTCGTGTTCGCAATGGAAATACTGTTGCTTGTAGCCAGTTTTCCGGAGAAATTATTTAAGATTTTTGGATAGCGTTTCAACCAGTAGATCACCTTAGCCGGTGCTACATCACTCAACTTTCTTGATATTTATACTTTACCTTCTGCCGTAAAATTATTATAGTAGCTAAGTGGCTTTTAGTGTACAGTTAAGTATTTACTGGTTAAAAACTGTAACGTTAAAGAATATATCGAAACCATTTTGTCTTCAATTCACCGAATGTTAAATTTATACCCGTATTTAAAGATAACTATAAGCTCTTTTGACACGCATTTTTGACTGAAAAGAAAACGAAAAGCTACAGAACATTACTAAAAAAAAAATATGAGTTATAATTACAGTACGTTCAAATTAAGTTGCTTACAATAGGCTATTCGTTTTTCTTGCACACAAATTATTTCTAAGAAAATTATGATTTTCTTATTGAAATACACACATCGTTTAGAATAATTTGGAACTATTTTTGCTGTACCTAAAAACTGTATTTACAATTTTTGTAATGTATCGATATTAGGTAAAGTAAAACACCCTGAAGGTGAAAAGCTACAAAATTCAATAGCGATATTTTACACTGCAGTGTACTATCGGCTTCGTAGTTTGATGATAATGGACTGAAAACATTTAAAAATGTTGATCTGAAGCGGGAATCACTAGAGGTTTGCAAATGATAAAGAATGCGGCGTACGCAGAGTATGAAAGGACACGCTTTTATTGCACGATAAAAAAAATTGCCGCCATAAATAAGACACACGTACAACAGAAAAATTAGTTGGTATCATCTCACAGTACCTAATCCTTGTTTCTGATTGTCAATCAAGGTGCGTCTTTATTACGTTCTGCTATAGTGCGACAACTTAAAATGAATAACTATTTTACGTCACGTATTCCTGGTAGGTAATGTGTATTTAGGTTCAATACACAGAAAACAGTTCGGTTAGCAACTTAGTATAGCGGTAGTATTCAAAGTTTAGGTTAAAATAAAAACAGCTTCCATATTTATTTTCAAGGTATTGAGCTATCGAAAGTGTAATAGACGTATCATGTATAAATATGCACATAAATTCTTCCAATTAATTAGAATAGTCATTTCAATACGTCGTATCATTCATTATTATATTTCAAATATTTTCACTTCAAGGGAAATAGTGCAAGTTACTTTTTTTTTTACTGTGATATAGTGCACAATTATAGGCAGAGTAAAAAAATGGATTATGAGTATTTTAAAGTTGAAGGAATAATTATTTCTTTAATTTCAGCTCCCTTGAAAAAAAATACGGAAACAAAAAGGAAGGTATTCAAATTAATGTGGTTTATTCTTTGGCTACTAGTGACGTCTTGAGGTATATGGAACCAAATCTAAAAAACTTTTCCCGCAGATATTGTACAATAACTATAAAACTATTTTGTCACAGGAACGAAAAATGTTGCTATAAAACATTGTTTCACTCTACGCAAATGCTTATAGATGAATTCAATAATACAACTACCTCAAGTCATTAAGTAAAGTTTATATTTTCTTTCACTTCCTCATTGATTATGACACTACATAAAGTACGTGTTCCTGAAAGTATACGTGTGCTTATAAAACCCTTACAAACACAGTCTTCATAAATGGAGCAGCAACAAACTATTCCGTTGTAGGGACACGTAACTTCAAGCAGGTATCCACTGAGGCCATTCTAGAAGGCAACATGTACAGGTTAACAGTTTTTTTCTGTTTTCCATGCTTTAAGGGTGTTCAAGTGCAATAAAATCATAATTTTATATTTATATGAAATAGTGTTAGTTATATAGACGATACTTGTAAGTACAGTTTCCTCTTACAAAACAATTTTAGCTCGCATAGTTTTCCCATATCGTTGCATCAAAGTCCACATTTGCATGATCTGATACCATGCAAATGGTGAAAACAAATTGACTTACGTAAGTGAAATAATTCATGATGAACTTACGTGCCATGGGCTACGTAATAAGGCGTTTAGAAAATATCCGATGAACTACTTTTATATCTTAAAAAAATGTTGAATTTGCAATTTTTTTCTGTTCTTTCGCGATATTTTTAAAACATTCAAAATATTACGTTGTGAGTTTTGAAATGTTTTATTGCAGAGCTCATGGGATGTTAGTTCACAGTGAATTATTTAATTAAGTAGATCAATTAGTTTTAGCTATTTGCTTGGCAGCGTAACAAGCAAATTTTGACTTTGACGCGCCGTTATGATAAAACTATGCAAGCTAAAATTGTTTTGTAAGAGGAAATTGTAGTCACAAGTACCGTGTACAAAACTAGCATTATTTCATAAAAATATAAAATTATGATTTTATCGCACTTGAACACCCTTAACGCCCTTAAACGCATATGAGTAAAATTACGTTACATTCAGGAATGCCAGAAGACAAGGTGAAAAAGAGTGAAATATCTGATAGAATATAAGCAAGAAACACCAATATGTTCGCATATTTTAATAATTTATCATGTAATATACAGAACTGTGTAGGTTATAACGCAATTGGTTTTAATATTATACAATAACTGCTGTCAAGTACCCTAATTCTCTAGCGCAAAATTACTTCAAAACGCCCACGTATAAACATATGACCCGTGGCTAGAAAACAATGAAACCACAACTTCAACCAATAAAAAAAACACTTTTTTATAAGTATCCACATTAAGTTATTTTTGTGGTTCAAACTTTCTCTCTTTGGACAAATTTTTTTCCGTATTGTCGATTTGTAGGATGGAATATTTTACTTCTGTTGTATATCATTTTAACCCGTAGTGTCAATAAAGCTTCAGAGATTGTATTTTAGTGTTCATTATGATCCATACTCTGCTGAAATTCGGAAGGTGTAAGTGTAAACTATTCATTAGCAAAATCAGGTAGCTGAAATACCCTCCACAAAGACCATGACCAGCTAATTCCCTCTCCCAAATTCAAGCGGAATGCAGTTACTGAATTGCACCCTTTTTTACCCTTTGTCAGAGAAATGCTCGTTTGGAACGTATTGTGACGGCACATCCCGCCGGTAACCGCTTAATTATCGCCCAGGGCCCACCCCTATCTCACCCTCACCTCCTCCCCCCCCCCCCGACACCAATATAACCCCATACTACGAAGCTTTCCCCATCCCATTAACGGGTGCGTAATCTCGTTACTGTAGAACATGCAGCTATTTAGTGGAAGTGTTGTGACACAGTTTTTGTCCACCCTACCTTACCTTTATACATTTTTTGTCCCTGTTCCGTGATTGCCTCCTCTGTTTTCCAACCACGTCCGGTATACAAGGTTTGTGATTACAACGACGCGGCAATGGCGCAAACATGGCACAATGATGGTGAGATTTTTTTTTATAATTTTCAAGCAGGAACAAATTTAAAAGTGTAGAAAATGAACACAAGTACAGTCTCACTCTCAATGTTTTAAATAAATGATGGCAATCTCAGTCACCAATAAAACTTGTCAAAATTAAGATGTTAATTATTTTACTGTTGTTTCCTAATTGTTTTAATTTTAGTGTAATTTTGTATCAAGAAAATATTACGCTGAATGATAATGCTTACAAACAATGGACATGTTAATCCTAAAATACATTTTCATAAAATAAAAGGTTTTGCATAATGCTGGTTTTCCATTATGCAAAGAGTATAAGGGAATTCGAGCTATTGTAATACAGACCAGATTGCATTGACACGAAGAACTTATTCATTTATGAAAGAAAACGTACAAATGGCATGCAGAAATAAATTTTACCCGTTAAACAGAGGCTGGAATTTTTTGCATTTGGTCACATGTGACGACTCATTATGAAAACTGGCCATCATGAACGTCCAGCAGGGTGCGTACACGTCGTGGTATACCACCGATCAAGTTGCCCAGGTCATCCTGAGGCAGGCGATCATAGTCTTCGACGACAGCCTCGATGGCATCTTGGCAGGTTTTGTGTGGATGTGGTTGCACGCATGTTAAATAAAGTCCATGACCTGTGACATCACAAGGCATTGCGTACGGGCAGAGTCGGACTCCTGGAGGAAGGTTCGATATGGTCCAGAACTGTCATCCACATTTCTTCACGAAATGAACGTCCAATGGTTGCAGCATCTGACGAACGTAGCGCTCGCCTGTCATTTTGCCGTTGAAAGCCACGAGCGGCATCCACCGACCCAAAAGTATTCCAGCAGAAAACATGACTGACACTCCCGGTGTAGATGCACTTTTTGGACATGCTGCAGGCTGGCACGAGGTCTGCTACGTCTCCAGACTCTAGAGTGATAACTCAGGGTGATAGGCGACCCTGTTTTGTCTGTAAACAGAACAAAGCGCCACTCTACACATCCCAATACACACTGTGCTTGGGCACAGCACTCATGAGGAACTCTGTATGTTGCGGTCAAGGAGGATGGGAGGCGTTTATGTATTCGTATTCTCGCATACAAACTATTTCTGATAGCATTTGTATATACTTGCACGCCTAAGGCCATGCGCAAGTCAGCCCGAAGCTCTGTGGCACTGGCCGACATATGGCTCCTATAGGCGTTTTCTAAACCTCACGATGGGTAGCGTACGTAAGAACAAATTTCAGCTGAGATTTTCAAACCGTAACCCAAGGGACGTTAACCCGTCACCAAATTTTCACCTCACAGCTTCTCGATAAATTCCTTGCTTAACCTTCTCTAGACAATGTAAGCGGCGGTTATCAAACGAAAGCCGGCTTTACATGCGGGGAAAAATGTAAACAATAGACATATCCAAAACGACACAGAAATGAAACTGAATGTAACGTGTTAAATCACTGGTGAAACAGGCATAAAACGGGTATTATACGAAACATAAAATAACGTGTAAAATTCGTGCTGTGACGTCAAAGTAGGTAAGTTAAATATGTAGTATGTTGAAAATGAGTCGGCATTTTTTTGTTTCATCATAATAAATCCATGAACAACATTAAATTCATTCATCACAATTCTAGCGATCGACCTAATATGGTCACGTACGTGACTGAGAAAACCTACCCTACTCCGGCTCGTGAGATTTCTTAACCGCCTTTTGACTGTAGTTTTCGTTACATTACATATTTCGTCAACGCACATTACAAACGTAAAGTTAAAGGAATGACATTTGAAAACGATTGAGAACCTGTTTTTGAAATTGAAATATCGTGATATAAATCATTATTAATTAGTCAAAAAATCGTATCACGCAAATATTCCAAAAACAAGCCCAAATATTTAAATATTTTTCAGCGCAAAAACGGACGTGATTGGTGGCACAAGCGTGTGATTCCGCCGATGTTTCAAATTCGTTCAACCGATACAGTATGACCGGTATTGAATTATCATTAAAAGTAGAGTAAGTTACTTTTCCGTACTATTCATCACGAGAGAAAACTTTTTCTTATGTGTATGTCACACAACAGTACATAATATATGCTTCGCGATGGGTTCTAACAAAAAAACACGTCCGTAATTGTCTTACGAGCCGAGTTAAAAGTATGTTAAAATTGCATGTAAGAAATGTTTTATTCAGTCTGCGGCCAATACGGATTTGTTATTTATCACGCCTCAGAAAATATTTACTCGACTTTGAATTAACAAACATGGATTTCTAAAGAATGCCTTCTCTTAGTAGTTCGCAGTTTATTCCTCTTAGGTCCATATCCTCCTTTCAGCAATTGTGAATTTGTGTTTCTGAAACTCACTCCACGATAGATAGGCATGTTTTATGGAATTTAGCTGGAAACATTACTTAACATCATATATGTTTATTCGTTTTACATTAAGTAAAATGCAGTGTACGTAATAGATACATATATACATACATATACAAATACATACTTACTTAAATACGTAAATACATACATACCTACATTCATACAATACGTACGTACATACGTACATACATGCGTACATACATGCGTACATACATACGTACATGCATGCGTACGTACATACATACGTACGTACACACGTGCATGCGTACATACGTACATACATAATTACGTACATACAGTGTGAAGTGAATCACTGCTTGGCAAAAATTGGACGAAGGCGTCTTCCGAAGCCAATGTCGTGAAGTATCTATCACTTCAGTTTTTATTACAGCTAAACTATTATGCGTAAGTTTTGTTAAATGAACACTGTAAGCCCGCCCCCAAATATGTTATCCGGATTAAGGCTACTTTTGCGATAATTAATTTTTAAATCCTAAAGATAGCTTAAATCGCAAAACATTTGCACAATTTGGTTGAAAGTGGTGTAGATTATCTAAAAATAATTTTTTTCAAGACAAAATATGCGATGGTTTTAACTAATAATGCAATTTAAAATATTCCAATTAATGAACTAACTAGCCAAATCTGTGTATTTTTTGTCTAGAAAATTTGACTACATAGTAAAAACAATTTTAAACAAAATTGAGGAACAATTTTTCGATATCTGCTTTCCTTTAAGAGTAAAAAAAATCGTGAATGCAGTTAATACCTTAACTGCGGATTGTAAGAATAGACAAAAAGTTAAGAACCGATGTCATCTTCTTTTCCTCTTATTGGGTAATCGACTTGAATCCAATTAGTGATCTACTAAATTAGTTTTCTTCGATAGCCAGAAACCAACCTAAATGGTATTATACACTTAAATACACCCGAAAATAATAAATAATTTATCCCGTTCATCGCCGGAGAAAATCAGTAGAAAACTAAGCACTCGAAAAACGATTCCTTAAAGAAAAAGAAATGCACAACGTTTTCAGAACGGAATAAAAGCATTAAGTAGTTTCACCTGTGAAAACACTTGAAAGATTTAAAACGTAAAACGTGGGAGCACACATATTTCACCGCAGTCACTAACACTATTATTGCACTCCAAATGATATTAACTGTCGTATGTGTCTTCTCAATGAAAGCTATTGTAAACACTCTTTGCTCTTATCTACTGCGTGCACCATACGTTTTTAGTTTAAAAACCTTTCAAATATTTTCATAGGAGAAATTACATCATGTAAGTTATTTTCTTTTTAATTAAATAACTACATTCTACATTTTAGTGTGTATGATATATTGTAATCAATTGTAAACAAGCAAATTTTGTATTTACCACACATACAAGTAAGCAAGTTAATAAGAACTTGGTAAAGTTTGTTTAAAGTTACTAGTGTCTAGCTCATCGGAAATATGGTTTAAATTCAATAATGTGTTCCGAACAGGCAAACAAACAGACCAACAAGAAAGGAAAATCATGCGCGACATGTTTTTCTAAATTAAAATAACACTATTTGCTCTTAGATAGTATAGTTGAAAAAAAAAAAAAAGAATATGAATCAACTTATTGAAAATATACGTGTCTAATTTTTTTTAAAACAATTGCACCTACCTTTGCTACAATATTACTGACTTTAACAACAACCTGTTCTGTACTGACGAAAAGCTACTTCTAGGAGAAAAAAAATGACTGTATTTAAAGCAAACGCTTAATAAAGTTACGAAAGTTACCATATATAAAGAAAATTCAAATCAGCTTAACACGCATCGCACGGTCGAAAATAACGAACTTTCATGTTCGGACAGAGAACTCGTTGAATGCGTGAAATAGCTGTGAGGTGGGCGGTCTCAGCCTTCAGCGCTTGCCTCCAGTACTGCGCATGTGCGCGATTTATCGGACTGTATTATTTGCCACTCCTCCCTCCGCCCCTTTACCAACTTCCCTTGTTCGCTCGGGCGTTAAATCTCTTTCGGCTCTAAAACACTTCGCTCTCGAGGGGATCTCTCTTTTTTTCTTCTTTTTGGTGGGACCGTCCTTTTTTATGACACGTTTCGAATGAAATAAAAAGCGAAGAACAATAACTGCTACGGACCATCACACAGTCAGGCGCGTGCTGATATCTTTTATACTTCTCTAAGCTTTTGGAAAGGTCACTCGTACAGTTTCCTTCCATACATCACAAGATTATATCCAATGTTTTCCAATAGTTTGCTTCTTTCAACATTTCTTAGAGGTTTGTAAAGATTATAAATGTTTGGAACATTTCTTATACCTGAACTGATTGTGTTACAAAATTATAAACAATCCATCCAAACTAAAAGTCTACTGAAAAAAAAAATTCTACTGAGAAAATGACAGTATTGTCCAGTGTAAAAAAAATTACTCTTGGTACCGAAATCAGAAAAAAAAATGTAATCATTGTCACTTTAGACAACTTCAGCAACGTGAATTTGCTAGACGTTATATTTGTAAGTATTGCAATTTGAACAACTACCTAAGTCCGCTATATCCAAGCATTTAAAATTAACAATTTTCTCTGAACACAATAGTTTGGTTACAAATAACATATAAATACATAACCTACGTGGGTGAATCATTTCGCAAGCATGACGTTCTCCAACCGCGGATGGGTATCGTGGAAACAAACATTAGAGCAGTGATGGATTTCGCTATAGCAATTCTCCCTCACCCTCTCCTCTGACCCAATAGTTACCGTAAAATGGGGTTAGTAGGAACAGCGGGGTGAATAGGAACGAAATTTCAAACCAATTTTTCGCCAGCAACTCGACAGTAAAACATGTTTTTTTAATGACACTATCGTTTATAAGTAGTTCTTAGGTGCAAATATAACAACCGTTTCTCTAAACGGAGGTTTTCTATGGAAAACTTGGTTGTAAACTTTCGTTCCTATTCACCCCGTTTTACGGTATCGGAGTTGGATAATACCGCCATCACTTACCATTGACTTCGCAGGATCACATGAATAAATTCTACACTGAGAGAAACGTTACGTTGGGTAAATCAAAATTTGCTTTGCGCCACCAAATAATTTGTTTGTAGATAGCCAAATAAATAAATAAACAAATAATTTTTTTTGCTGAAAAAAAATAACTTTGTTGATTATATTTTGTTGCCCGAAAGTGCAATAGTTGCCAGTCAAACTAAACGATTGTTTGACTGTGCATTTCATTATGCAGAACGATTAAATAAAATAGGCTACATGTTAGTACCGGGAATACAATCTGGGACCTATTGCTCTGAGGATCGCTCATTAGCATCCACGGCCAAGATAGATTGTTGATGATTGGAACACACTAATTAATATGAGGCTTGTGAACTGTGTGGTATATACTGTGATGTAAATATTTTATTTTTAAGTTTCATTCTTCGTTTTATTTTGCCTTATTGAAGTAAATACTTGGAAAACATTTCTATTAATGTACTGACGACTTGTAAGGTCTTAGGGTTGGAGCTGGGGAATCAAAACCGAGCTATTAGAATAAGGAAAAATAATAATAATGTCACACCAGTCACTATACATGCAAATATGCTGTAAACATAATGTAACTGAACACATGATACAGTCATGTCATGTAATCGTTTCGCTACTTTAAGATTCTGTTAAGTCATGCTGCACTACTTATATAGTAAATGCCTTATGAATACTAATAATTATTTTCTCTGTTCGTAAAATGTTCTTTTCTACATAGAATATTAGTAAAAAAAATACAAAAAATATGTGTTACTTTACGTAAACGTGAAACTAGCATATTAATTTTGTTTCTATTGGAAAGGAGAAATGGCAACCGTCTACAAATATGCTGCTTTTTACTTTAAGGCAATGGTCTGTCATTTACTTTAAACAATTGCAAATAACTCTAATATTTTTTAACCAAATTCTTTGAAAAATTTTGAGACTGTTTACAGTCACACGATACACAATTTTGCCAGAGCGTTTTTTTTTTAAATAATGTACCGTTTGCTAGCAAAAAATTATTTTGGTTCATTTTGGCTTATTTTGACCGCAAAATATGTGATATTTCATGGCCAAAAATCTAAAAATTCGTTTGGTGTATTGCAACAGAAATATTCAGATATGTTTTCTAAACCACTGCAAAACTAAAGAGCGAAACTTGAGGTTAAATACTTATTTGGGGTTATTTGTACCCGTTATACGTATGTAACTGCAGATACAATAAGGAAAAATTATCTCGGACAAATCTTGTCAACTTTATTCAGTGAGAAGACCGCAAGCGTGATTGCTTGAGATCCAAACACGCCATTACTCGTAAGTTAACCCCTGCTCGGGGTGAGCATTTGTTTCTCTTGCCATGCTTTGTGACTCAAAATGTGGAGCGCTTGATGCATACATCTTCAGACAGTCGACTGGGTCATGTGCAGTTCTGGTCCAGACTGTGTTTATCTGCTGACCGATAATATCACACAGGTATTGGAATTAGTGGTTTGGTAAATTGATATGCAGTGTAACGATACATGCTGCAGGTTTGCGCAGTTGTTTTTTTGGCTAACTTCACGACGCAACTTAGCAAACTGTAACTTGAAAGTGATAGGTAGGTAATTATCTAAACGTATCGTCGACAACAAGTTAACTACAGAAGAAACTAGTGACCCAGTGAGCTATTTTGGGGATTTAATCCGTAAACCAGCTATGTGCTTTGCCGAGTGAACTGCTGTTTTTTATGCTTGAACAAAATTTACGAGAGTAGTACACGAAAATTATTCGTGTGGTCTTCACCAGTGTAACTTCGAAATTCGTTGACTGACTATTGATTGAAAATGTTTTGGTATTCTTGGAAATTGATAAATAATGGAACAATATTGAAATATGACGTCTAATGTACAAATAAATAATTTCGAAAATATATTTACAATTTCATTACCAACGTATTATTAGCATTAGTATATGTACTGACTCTTATGTAGACTAATAAAGGTATTCACAGGCAAGGAGAAATTAAAGGTACAATTTTCAACTATTATCACGTTAACACTAAACAAACCTAAACTTTTCTTATTTTTGCTACTATACTAATTTTTTTTTATGCTTGCATAACGTATGCTACACAAACAATTTTAGTAACAAAGTCGAGTTTAAAATGTTCACACCAAAAAAAGAAGCCACGTTTGTTCCTTGTTCTTAAAGTCCAAACCCTTTCAAATTTTCTGACAGGTTATAGCTCGCGAAAATAAAGTCTCGCTAGAAAAACAACTGACGCACGAAATGAGTTCGACAGGCAGATTCGTGTACGAACGGTGGTAGACGGGTAGACGGTGCAGCATACTATATTCAATACACGGATACTCGCATACGAGCCATGGCTTCTCAATTGTAGGCGCCCAGGAAGGCAGAAGCAGGAAAGTTATATAAAGAGATTTCTAAAATCACAGAAAACCAAAATCTGGATGGCAGGAGCAGGAATCGTACCTGTGTCCTTCCCCCTTTCCTTTTCCGTGTACTTACGAATCCTGTGTTTTAGCACAGCGCTCCCTCGCTTCAAAAATATAAGTGAAAAGCTTCCCTGAGGCAGACGGCTAAACGTAACCTGTTTTTACGCGTTACTAAATGTAAGAGTGGCGTAACTCCGTCTCTTTGCTTTCCGGCGCAAATAAATATTACAGCTTCATGCATTACATTCGCGATTAGCTTTTTTTAACGCGTGGTACGAGCGCAGTACGCATTTAGCATGTTGTTACGTTTAGGCTATGAGAACTGAATGCCTTTACCACGCTGCAGCCGATGGTGAAGGCGACAAGGAACCGGAGGGTCTGCCGGCTCGGTTATTCTCTACATTATCCCAGCATGGACCAGCTAGATACAGTACATTGCGCTATACACCTCAGAGCATTCCAGAGAATAAGTTCTGTAACTAACATAGCGCACGCACGATGTGAACGCAGTTACCAAGTTAGCTCCCTCGTGTTTGGGTTATGAATGGCAGCAGAAGGTATGGGGAGGGGAGTGTTTTGCAAGTCAAGTGCGCCTTGAGATACAACCCTCTGTTGTTTGTTCGGGCGAGATGAGCGTTGTCGAAGGGCGAGTGATGAACGACCCCTTTCTGACTACGGTATGAATAACAATGAGAAAGGGAAGGGGTTTTGGAAATATTAATTTGCGTTCTGCAGATCTGCGATGAAGTATTGCTCACCCAAGCGGGAAAACAGGCGGTGAGTGAGCGCGGTTACTCGGAGTCGAAACACAGAGTGTAATTATTTTCGTCACATTCTCTTCTGTCACGGACGAGAACTTTGCTTATCAACCTCGTATCGAACTGGCATGTTTGTGATATTATTATTGCCAATCCAAATACTAACACACCAAAAAAAGGATTACCGTGCAGAGCGCAGGGACAAAAACAGATTAACTCCTCTACATGCTTCGTATACTAAGATCCTTTCTAGAAGATCGCATTAGTGGTTCGACCAATCAACCGATTGGCCGATGTTGGTGATGGTCGTTGGGTTCATTCGGTAAACGCCATCACCTTCATTCGAAACCATACTGTTCTACCTCACTCGCGATCATATGTTCTAGATCTTTCCAGGCGACATTATTTCAATGCAGTTGTCGCCATACGACCACGACTAAAGTATACATACACACAGTACCTACATTTCTTCGGTAATTTTATATTTTAATTTTTTGTATTAACACTTTTTAAAAACTATCACAATATCTGTATTTGTTCACAAACGTTCATAAAATTGGATATTATGTTTCACATTCCTCGTTGAAAAAACAAACATACAATTTGCAGCTTTACGAACAGAAAATATTACATCACTTTTAAGTGTGTTTTTAAAACACATCGCTAACAGTTTCGACGTTAGAAGCAGCAGTGTGGATCAACACAATTCATATTAATATGAAAATCTTTCTGCAAAGTGGCTAGCGTATAGGATTAACGTAAAACCAACAGAACGATACTATAGCAGCTCCGTTTGTTGACCTGGAAACTAAGACAAGATTAAGTCTAAAGACGATGGTGAGGATAGTTATTATATGAAATGCAAATAAAATGAGATACTTGCCAAATTGGTCAATTTAGTTTATTTTTCCCTGTACAAAGCAGAAATAAAATAATTATTAGATAACACCAAGCGTATTATTAACTGGTATTAACAGATTGACAACACGTCAGTAAGAATTATATTTATATTTAAGGCCTTGAAACTTCGCGTATAATTGCCAGCGTGTCAGACCTCTTCTGGTTGGAGTGTCTGGATTAGAATATGCACTCAGACAGCTTTACTCCGCGCCGTTGATAAAACGACGCTAATCCAAACGGCGTGCATTAGCCAATCTCACCTTGGATTGTTAACTCTCACAGAAGAACCCAATTAACCTAAAACTATCTCTTGTGGAAACGTAAAGCAGTACGCGCGAGAGAGAAAGAAATGGGGATACTGTTGCAGATCATGTGAATGCGTGTCTGTATAAAGGGAAGCACGCGAAAAACAGGGTTTCCTGCTTTCACGGCCAGTAAAGGTCTGTGTTTGGTCAAGCGAGAGAAAGAGAAATCGAGCAGGAAAGAGATTTCGGACACAAACGTGGTCTCGGCATGCGTGGACGCGCTGCCTACGACACACAGAGTATCCCTCGGTCAGAGGACGTGGAATGTGGAAGCGGGGAGGGTGGACGTGAAAGCCCTTACGGCGCCTGCTTCTTCCACACGACCGACACCGACAACGACCTCTTCCATGTTTACCGACACACCAGGTCTCGCTCTCTTGTGGCGACCGAGAATGTCACCGCTTTCTGCACACTAGAGATGATGGCTGCTATAAAAGACGGGCATCCACGTGGCTACATGCCCGGTTGGAATAGCGCACTCAACAACTCATTTCATCAGTGTATGTCTGTGCGTTGTTCAGTGACGTCACTGTACCGCTCCAAAACATGCCACTTACATCGTATTATTCAAAGCATTATATTGATCTTTCCACAGCCCATTAAGTATTTCTCTAACAAGCACGTCTGCTGTTCGAGGACACTTAAAACATGCTGAGAGGATAACGAATTTTAAACGGTATTTTTTCTCAGCTGTTGTTTTATCGGCAATAATTAGCGTAAGCTTGGGACACGTAAAGTGAAACGTTTTTCTTGCGTTCGACAGCAATGAGAAAATTAATTTACTTGCGATAAATTCTAAGAAATAATTGTTCACATGAAATTACATAGGGAGAAGATGCAACACTTAAATAATTCAAACCCATAATGTTTGGATACGTGTGCAAACAAATTTTTCTTTGGACATCTCTGTAAGTCAATAATGAGCTGTAAGTTTCTCAAATTTAATTATCGAAATGAAAACTATTTATTAACTGACAGTTGACACACTTAGTAAGTAACAATTATATAAAAGTGTCACAAATCACCCCGTATGCCCCAAAGCACTTGTCTTTACGGTACAATGCCATATTTATTCCGGTATTCTTCACTTTCAAAGAATTTACACAAATTTCTAATTCTGAATAATTTAGTACATAGTAAAGGAGAAACATATGACAGCACGATTTGAAACAGTTGAATAATTACAAAAGGTTTGTAGTTAATGTTTCAAAGAAAAAGAAAATTTTTTTTCTCTTATTTTGCTTGGTTGTTCAATGTTTTCTGATACAATAATATTGCATAATCATCGTGATATTAAAAAAAGCATCGTGAGTGAAGAGGCTAATGGTCAGCACTTAACATAGTCTATAGGTCTTCAGCGTTGGTGACGGGTGACATGATGTGAGTATGAAGCAGCTCCGGAATGAAGGGGCGGGGAAAAAGGGATATCCCGAGAAAACACGCCGCCCAGCCGCATCGTCTGCCACGATTCCCACATGCAAAGGAAAAGCATCGTTTATGACCAAATATAGTTGAAACAACAATTAAAAATGAACTGGGGAAAATCACGACTTTTTGAAACCGTTTATTGACGTTCTGTAGTGAGTGGGAGCAAATTTTGACCTGCGTATAGTTTTAATTTGGATCTTGAAGATTATCACTGTCAAATTTCTTCCACATAAATATAGTATTATCAAAGTTTATGTCTATAGTCAATGTACGATTATGAAAAATACATTTTCGTGAAGGTGAAGAAAACTTGTATTCTTAAAATGAGTATGTCATCGTTGCGGGTTTGCAACGGTTTTCTTCGGGACTAAACTGAGGAATTTTTTATTTGCTGCGTTAGCAAGAACATTCCAGTAGAGGGTGTGTGAATTTTTTTTTTTTTTACCCAGGTGTGTGTCTACAGTTATTCCCGCCGTGTCCTAGTGGAATTGCGGTACTTTCTTCTCTCTTTTACGCCTCTATCTCTCTCTCTCTTTTTTTTTTTTACAAATGTCGGCTCTTTCAAATAACGCGCAAAAAAAAATGTGCGGTAGATTACATACGACTGTTTGTCGACATCAGCAAAATCTCACCGCCTTCTTCCCTACCACCTCCGTGTCGCTTCACTTCCCAGCAGGCACGTACGTTTCCTCCCTCCAGTCTCGTACCACCCTCTCGAGGATAACGTTTTAGTATTCCCGGATAAGTCTATTGATGCCGATGGTCGTGCCGAGATTTTGGAAGGAAAGACGTATTTTCTGAAGAACCAGCAAAGAGATATTAAAGACATATTGTAGACGTAGATATATGTAGCCGATAGCGGTGAGAGTAAAATAGACTGACTTTCTATGCAAAAATTTAAGTTACGACTAGAATTTTTCGACTTCAACAGTCACTAGCAAAATATGCAGTTTTTAAGTTTTTTTTACAAAATAATGGGGTAAAATTGGTCTTTAAAATCAAGTTGCAAGTGAACCACTTATTGAAGCTTTTTGGTTTGTCACTATTTTGCTATCCACATTTTATTTCCCAAACTATAATAATTGATTTATATAAGAACCATTTTAATGAGAAATAACGTAATGTGATTTAAATATAACTGCCAGGCTTTTCACCAGGTGTAGATTTTCATGTTTGCACTTGTATACCAGTGGTATGTTGCTGATAGGACATTTTTGAACACAATTTAAAACACAATGTTTAATAACTCTTGGTTTAAAAGTGATTAATAAAAAGTTAAATAATCAGTATCGTACAAATAGTAAAACTGGTTTATCTATACACCGTGCAATTAAAGCCATATATGATATGGTAAATAATTTTTTTAAATCTTTTATCCTTGGTAGTTTCAATACTTTTAACAATCCAATGTGTAAGATAATGCTGTCAGTGCTGCTTAAGTATAACGACGGAGTTTATGTGTGTACATTTGTGACATTCTCTCCAAGAGTGGTTCTACCTGGCATCTCTGTAGACCCTACCACAGTTGGTTAGAACACCAGACGTTGAAGTAAAGGGTTGTCATTTCGTAGCATGGGTGACATACATGCATGTGTTACTTTAAGGTTTATGATTATTATCAAATGTTGGGTTTGTAAGTTGACATTGTGCCACTTATAGTCCGATTCGCGCTCGGTATAAAGCTCAAAGAAAAGTATCTGAAAACGCTAAGAAAAAAAAATGTATGTATGTGATTTGAGTTTCTGCAATCACTGGTTTGGATAATCGTAATTTACAACAGCAATAAAAATGAGAATGACCGCGAGTTTTATAATACCTAGGAACTACATGAATGAACTCATATGTCAAGCATATAAATAATGTTGGTAATGATAACTGGTACTATTTCGTTTAAATGTAACAAAACGATATTTGTGACGTACACACGAATAATTAGTTGTTTGACAACGAGCAACGAAAGGTTACCAGATCATTAAAACCGTCGTTTGTTCCAAAAACTATTTTAAACTCAGTTTTTTTTTTTAAGTTTCGTTAGAATAACAGTTTTTGAACACAAATTTAATGTGGTGTACCGTGTTTAAGTCTTAATTTCACAGTAAAAATATTCTCTTTGTTTAAATTACGTAATCTTCGTAAAACTTAGATATTATAGTTTGCTCACACTTATTGTAAGAGGGATCTTATCGTATGTGAAAAATGTTAAATACTGCCATTTCATCGACAGCTCACTGTGTGTAAATTTCTTGTGGACGAATGCTACCCATTGTCAGCACTACAGCATTAATCATATGTTGAAATATGTTGGTTCATGTGACGTCTTGCTGTATTCGGCCAATACAGGTTTTATTAAACCGCTTAATTTCTGGCGTGAAACCACATACTTCATTCGCTGACGTGATGAAGGTTCAGTAAGTCTAGAAAGAGCTTAAAAATTACCATTAGTACCCTCATTCCCCTACCCCTGCTCTTAATACAAGTAGAAACGACACGGAATAGACCTTTACGGCACTCAAATTGTATTAAATGTATGACAAGTACTATCAGCAATATAATTAGTCAGTATACCTAATAAATCTGGGTTTGACTGTACGACAAGTTTATTTTTAAATATAAATTTGCCCCCCCCCCCGGCCTTAAAGGGGGATTGATACCTGTCAGATCGGTTTTACGGTTTTTCTTATAAATCAGGGAATAGACGCATTGTTTTACTTTGTTCACGCTGACAAGGCATAGTTTATTGTTTCATTCACTTTTTGTAATCCATATGGCATTGTTTCTGTTAATGTCGCGGCCTCTGTAGTCGCTCCCGTAAATAAAGCAATTTTTCCTTTTCAGCGATTTCCCGTTGCAAAATAATGAATATATTATGGTTCCAGCAATTACAGAAAATCGATTAAGTTTGTATCTATGTCTTGTCGTGACAAAAATTTCGATACATCGACTGGAACAGATGTAATCACGAAGAAACAGATAAATCCAAGGTGGTAGGGATCAATACCCCTTAAAACTCATAGCGGAATCCGTACCTACATGAATTAATATTATGAAATGGCTTTCTCAAGGGGGCCGCCTCGTAGCGTTATAGGGTCTTCGTAAATACGTTTGTTTAAGGAAACGATTCCTTATGCGAGATTTTTACATGTTTGTTTGCAATGGGATTTTACAATTAGAATTAATTGGTTAGTGGACGTATGCCGTTGCTAATGATTTGCTGATAAAACTTATTTTGAATAACAAAGTACAAAAACAACAAAATAAAGTAGAAGAAAGCAATCTCAGAGAAATTCTGTCAGTTTTGGCCGAGCAGGTTAGAGACCATCCAAGCTATATAAACTCCAACTATCCAGCGATCTATTGCGCATATCTGTGTTCCGACCAGCTGTGTCTCAGCCTGAAGACGGGAATAGAAAGAAATTCCCGAAACGTTGCATGTTTTAGTTGTTTTTAACTTGTGTTGTGTTGTCTCTTTTTGTTGTCCACTGTTCACTGTTTTTGTCTATTTCATTTTTGTTTTATTTTGGGACTCCGGTTCTATTTGTGTGTGTCTTTATGCCTGGGTGTTGAATCGATATTCGACTAAATTCTACCTTAAAATATTTTGTTGTCTTATATATATATATATATATATATATATATATATATATATATAATAATAATAATAAAATAACAATAAAATCTGACAGAATTCCTCTGGGATTGATTTATTCTTTTTTTTCCGTGCTTTGTCATTCTACATAAGTTTGATCATCAAAACATGAAGCAATGGCGTATGTCCACAAACCAATAAATTCTGATTCCACATATGCCCAGTGTACCACTAATGCACGAAAACATACACGTCGGACAAGGGCATAATTACTAAGACACCATGCTCATTAAAAAATACTGTTTGTAATCCCTGCAATATTGTTTTTATGCAGCCTTTTCAGACTGCCTTACATCAACATCTTCTAACCGGAAGAAGTATGTGAAACTCAGAGATATAAGTGCACTGAACTTACAGCATGATAGAGTAGTTTATATATTTAAAATTCTTTTACACCCCTGGTATACAAATTCTTGATTTTAAGTCGAATTATTTGTTATGAAGTAAAAGTATAAAAAGTATTCAGATAGAACCAATTTTATGTATATGTTCTTTAAAATTTTTGCTCTAAATTTGCTTTACTTAATAAATCGAATTCATAAAAAATTAGAGAAAATAATATTAGAATATTTTTTCTCTCACTGTTTAAATGCAAAAAAAAAAAACTAATTTTGTGTAAAAAAAGTTAAATAACCTATACATTAAATTGGTTCTATCAGAATAAATTTTCTCCATTTTTACTCTAAAACAAACACTAAGGCTTAAACCAAGAAATTGTACATCAGGGGTATACTGAGATCTTAAGGAAAATATCGGCTTGCTGTTTCCTGTATTCGGTGATAGTCGTAGCAATTATCAATAAAAACAATTAAATTACAAAATTTAACACTTTTTTTGTTTATTTTCTAGGCTTATTTAAGATGATGCTGTAACAAAAGACCTAAATTATAAAAGAAAAATTAGTACAATATATAGTTATTCTATAGAAAAACTGACTTGTGACCGGGGACTTACAAGTTTGACCACAACTGAACTGCATATAGAGTGATTTTTCCACGGCATTTTTACAATAAACCTAGTTTTGTTATTAATAGTAAATATTCTTAACAATAATTGTTGTCCAAACAATATACCTCCGTGAAGAACCATTTAAAATTAACAAAATTGCGTTTATGTCTTGTAATCTTGAAAACAGCAACACCTTATTCAAGTTTCAAAACTATTTAAATGAAGTGTATAATTTATTTTGACTCTGTGAAATTAAAATATTTTCAAGTATTCACGAAAAATGACACAATTCATATACACACGCTAGTGGTTCCCGCGCATTTTTCTCATACGCATTAGGTTAGCGAGCCTGCATTTTCTGCGACTCGTCTTCTTGGTGCCATGTTTCCACTATTATTCATGACCTGTGGTATAGTTAACCTGAAATAAGTAGCTGGACTACGCTAAGTGCCTAGTTAATGAAATAATCCCTGTACTATAATTATCTAAAATGCTCAGCTATTCCTATTCTTGAAGCCTAATCTATTCGCTGGTAGTTTTAATATTTAGTAAATAAATATTTAAGGTCATTTTCACTAAACGCTACGAAACTTCAAGTCACTTTATAAAAGTTTAAACATTGAAACGAACTTATTCCTTTATGTTTATTAACATGCACAAGAGTAAGTAAGCTTTCTCACTACATTGTTAGTTACCATTGGCGATATTTAAATATATTGTATGTACCTAAAGAATTAACTAAAATAATACCAGTACAATATTCTAAACGACAAGATAGTTCTAGAATTTCCTTCCATCAACTTTCAAACAACAGTCCGTGTTCCTTCGTTGGGCTTCTAAATTACAAATTTCACAATTACAAATACAAGCTTATTGTATCAATAACTATAAGAATATTATCACCAGCACTGTGAAGAGGCTTCTAGAAATGTATTAAAAATCTTAAGTAGATATTAAAGAAAATATTATACCTTTATATTTTCTGTAAATTCATATTTCTGTTTTTCTTGTGGGCAGGAAACTCGCTTATCTATAACCTTAGGAAGCTATGGCATTAGAAATGCTACGTTTCCACTCATATTTATATTGAAACATTCAACTGTAAAATACGAATGTCAACAGCACTGACTACCTACGTATATAAACTCTGCTTGTTGTTTAGAATGTAAAATTTCTTTGAGATCATGGAAGTATAATAGAGACTAGAGTATAACGTCTTATTTATAGCAATGCGCGAAATTAGAAAAAAAACGGCTGAACTCTTTAGTTGTACACAGTTACTAGTGCAGAACAGCATTACATTTTTTAACCTTACACGTTATTGCGACAGGGCTTTAACTACTTGACTCATAATGTACAAGATACATGCTGGAAGCAATCAGCTAACTTCACGTAAACTCAAGATCTCTTACCATAAATCTACGAATATTAGTGTCCACGAAATACTATTAGTATGTTATAACTGGTTATCGTTGTGATACATATTTCAATCAATAATAATGTTTACAGCGAAGAAGTCATACAGCTATCAGTTTTAAAAAATAAAATATAATTTTGGTTTCAAGAAAATTCAAATAAAATTTCCATTAAGCCTTACAAGAAAAATTGTCTCTCAGCATCTGTAGTTCAGCTATATTCCAATAAACATATGATATTTTTAAAATAAATTATTTTTAATTTAGCTATACAGGTATTATTTAACGAACGTTTACTTACGTAAATGTGTTGTGTTAAGATGTAAAACGTTATTGTATAGTTAATATCTGTTATTTCAATTTGTTTGTTCGTAGGTAAGCGTTTGTGTCTTGGATTATTTTGGACACCAGACTGACCAGGTGCAAGAGCCGGTAATATTTAACTCCCTAAGTCTCACTAACTGTTACGAAAGAGCAATGTTTAACTAATTAAATTTTTATTTCTGGTTTCAAAATATGACGATTAAAATGTCACTCTTGCACAGCTGCCAGGTAAACACGTTCTAAACACAGCCTTTGGTTTTTCTCTAAGACATTATTTGGTGTAGACTAGAAAAGTACGAATCTTATATTGAAAATGTTACGTTGTAATAATGGGGTTCCAGTAGTACTTATTAATTTTGACCAACGGATTGTAATTAATCTAGCTGTGAAACTATTTACAGGCCCTACGCTTTATTTACTGTAATTAAATTTGAAAAGTATTATTTTCGCAATTCTTAGCTTAGGTTGTGGTGAAGCAAAATCTTCTTGAATTACACGATGATCATAAAAGAACACCCCAACCTTGAATGACTATATAACCAAAACGAAACAAGCAACAACCTTGGTTGACCAGTCAAGTGAACCATAGAACAATGAAGTTTCTTTACCACATCTTCATAAGTGTTCAATAGACCACCATGCACAGACCGAACCATGTCTTCGCGATACGCGAACTCGTTCCACATTTTTGTCAGCAGGTCCGGTGTTACGATTTGGATGGCGTCCGTAATTCTCGTTTTGAGGTCAGCAATGGTAGCCGTCAATGGTGGACTAGACACGTGATCTGTCATGTCCCCCGTCAGTAAAAAATCGCACGGGGAAAAGTCAGGGCTTCTGCGGGGGGTAGGGGGGCAGTGATTAAGATGCGGTTCACCAACTGCCCTGCGACCAATCCAGCATTTCGGCAAAGTCTCATTCATGTATCAGCGAACAGCAAGGTGCCATGGAGTGGCGAACTATTCTACTGGAAAATAAAGTGTCCTGCTGCCTCTTCTAACTGAGGAAACAACAACTATGTTAGCACATCCATGTAAAAAACTGTTATTCCACAGTTCAATTGACAGGTCAACATAGGTTGGAGGCAGTTTGGTTGTGGTATCATTTACATTCAAAGTTGGGACATTCTTTTCTGATCATGCTGTAGACGACGTAAATTTATTAACTGAATGTTTCTGAAGGAAAAAATGTAAGGACCATTTTTATACGTCTACAAATCGCAGTATTTTGCAGTACATCGCAAATAAAACGGTAATGTACAACAGAAAATTTACACACATCAGATACAAGTAGAGTACATATAATGTAAGCTATTATAAACAAATAGTTTATGTAAGTTATTGAAAATGGCTACATGGACTTTTATTACTGCAGTACGTTATTTTTGGCGCCAGTTTTACGTCATGTTTTGTGTTTCCTGTAACTTGAAGCAGTCATGTAGTGACGAATGTGTAGAATAGCTGTTCAGATACGGACGTTGTTGGCTCGTGGCCAGCCACAGGCACGGGTATTTAGGTTCCGATGACGTAGAGGTGAGACGTGACAAATCGTGTTTAATTGATTCATTAACGACTAGGATTCATCCGCTCGCGGTTCAGGGCTTGTCCTCTTATCTATAAACCGAGCGAAGTGGTGCAACGGTATAACACACAAGACTCGTATTCGGGAGAACCCGGGGTTTGATCCCATTCTCCGGCCATCCTGATGTCATATCTTCCTTTGTTTACCGGAGTTGCTCCCAGCTAGTATTGGGTTGGTTTCTCAATAAAAGGCCTCTCTCAGTTTCCTGTTATTGAATCAAACTGTATCTATTCGTCTCCAATTACCTTGTTGACGATACGAAGGGATTTTATCCACTACAAAAAATATGTTTCCTAGCTTCAAGGGCACACGAAAGTAAATAACATTCAGATTTCAGATCGATAAGTGCCTGCATAGTAGCTATTCAGCTGTTTGACAGTAGCCAAAAATGATTGCAGAATTTTCGTAATTTAGGAAGTGGTGGACGTTGGTGATGGTCGGTAAAAATAATTTTTATTTAATTTTTATTTACTTTCAGAAGCTTATGATACGATCAGGTTTTGAAGAGTTTACCTTCAAATTTAAAATTTCCTAACTCGTTTCAGTATGTGAGTTTCCTGCTAGTTAATTGCCAGTGTACAATATATTGTCAAGCCATTAAAAATTATAATATTAGCTTCATGTATCATCGTTCATCGTCAACCTGAGTACTAGGCACATTTAATTGATTAGGTGTTTAAATTCTTCACAGTTTATTATTTGAAAACAGCATCTGACTTATATTCTTGTTAGTAACGTCTCCTACACATATCTTCATGCAAAAGAAGACAAATAGTTGTTTCATCATGACCAGAAGACGTGACAGCTATTTTTTTTTTTTTGTTAAGTAAGAACCAACACGTTATTTATTTTAATAAACTAATAGCACATAGGTTAATTTCTTAGGAACAGTTAAATTTATTTTTCATCGGAACGGTTACGACATTATATGGGGCTTTCAGTACTCTACCCACTGTTAATCCAAAAATGTTCATGTGCGTAAGTGCTTGATAAACAAGTAAAACTAAAACTATGATTTGTCCTGTCCCAGTTTTTAACGTCCAGTTTTCTGTCTCTCAGAATTCTAACTATATAATCCTACCACATACAAACAGACAAACCCAGCCCTTGCATGTTACACAGACCACACAGTTTCGCTTAATTCCAATTTTTCTGTTCCTTCCATCAATTAGGAAACTCGCCTTCCTCCACAGCGACCGGGGTTCGATTCCCGTTGGGGGGATCCCGATATTCGCAAGTGGGAAACATGGCGGACGTTGTCATTATCGGTGGGTTTTCTCGAAGCTCTCCCGTCTTTCGTCCATGCAATTAACCAAATATCACCACTCCATGACGCGAGACTTTATATTGGTTAAAATGTTATACTACGTCAATTGTTGACTTACAGTTGCTAGGGAGGGAGCACACAATTCCGCCCTTCACAACTTCCTGTTTTTCCCTCCCACTCAACTTCTTTCCTTCTTTTCACGCGCACCCGCATGCACCCGCGCACAGCACACGCGAGTGCACGCGCCCACAGTCGGGCAACTTTGCGACGGTGGTTCAGCGCACCGAACATCGAGTGGCCGCACACAATTAAAAACCCCACAAATGAGCGGACAAGACCGACCGCGTTCATTTGGCCACCATTGGTAACAAGCACCGCTGCTACCAACCTCAATGCACAGCCCTCGTCGAGTGCTCGTTAGTTTCGAGTGTTCTCCTACCTTCGGAATCAGTTAATTAATTTAGACATTCTTTTTTTTTCCTCTTTTTGTTTGTTCTTTCTTTTTTGCGTATTATTTCGCGGGGCATAATGGGATGTTTGGAGCGCTGTGGTAAGCCTACCACGCTCATACAAACTGTAGACAATTAATTAAAAGTGTTAATTTAATTAGCCTTCATGTCACAGAAACAGCACTTCTCCACGCCACAAAGTATCGTTCAGCAGATAAACAGCTATATTGGTTTGGTTGTAATTATGTTTAACAACGTATATCAGTATTACTGGAGTTACCCGTGTACACAGTCCATGATGTTACGCTCATGTCAGATATACTCGTTATAACCACATCTGACAGAAAAATAATTTTCGGACAGCTTTGACGGTTTACGGCATATATTTAACCTGTTTGCACATTCGTAGAATCTGTACGGCAAAACAACGGTGAAAGAACAATAATACCACTGAAAAATGAAAAGTCATTAAATTTATTTATTTTTAATAAAGTGATTTATACAAGTATTTGCCACCCGCATATAAACTCGGGAGCCCAGTTATGCTTAACAAAGGTGTAGTTTCCAATTTGGTGTTAGGTAAACGTACTTAGGGGTGGGGTAGAGAGGTAAGGTGGGGAAGAGAGGTTTTGTGGTGAGGAGGAGGTGGGGGGTGAGTTACCAGAGGAGGTGTTATGTATAAGCTGTATGGTTACACAAACGAAACAGATCTAGAATTGACGAATATCTAAACTTGATGATTATCAAGACTGGAGGAGTGGGATTGACGAGTGTCTAGGCTTGAGTATCTGAGACTGACAAGTATCTAGACTTGATGCGTATCTGTGATTGACAAGTATTTATACTAGGCGTGTATCAAGACTGAAGGATGGGATTGAAGTATATCTAAGCTTGAGTATCTGGGACTGAAAAGTATCTAGACTTGATAGGTATCCATGATTGACTAGTATTTAGAATTGACGTATGTCAAGACTAGAAGAGTATCAAGACTGGAAGATTGGAATTGACGAGAATCTAGACTTGACGAGGATCAAGATAGGACGAGTGGGATTGACAAGTATCCAGACTTGACTAGTATCTGGGATTAACAAGTATCTAGATTTAACAAGTATCTGTGATTGACTAGTACTTAGAATTGATGTATATCAAAACTAGACGAGTATGGACGAGTATCAAGAAAGTACGAGTGGGATTGACGATTATCTAGGCTTAAGTATCTGTGATTGACAAGTATCTTGACTTTACGAGTATCCATGATTGACTAGTATTTAGGCTTGACATATATCAAGATTTGACATATGTTAATACTTGACGAGTATCAAGACTGGACGAGTGAGACTGGCAAGTATCTAGACTTGACAAGTATCAAGACTGGACGAGTGCGATTGACAAGTATTTAGACTTGACGAGTATCTAGGCTGGACTAGTGCGATTGACAAGTATTAAGACTTGACGTTTATCTGGGATTAACAAGTATCTAGACTTGACGAGTATCTGGGATTGACAAATATCTAGGCTTGATGAGTATCTGTGACTGACAAGTATCCAGGCTTGATGAGTATTTGTGACTGACAAGTATCTAGGTTAGACGAGTAACTGTGATTGACTAGTATCTAGACTTGATGTACATCAATACTTGACGAGTATCAAGACTGGACAGTTGGGATTCACAAGTATCTATGCTTGCGTATCCGTGATTGACAAGTATCTAGATTTGACAAGTATCTGTGATTGTCAAGTATCTAGACTTGACTAGTAACTGGGACTGACAAGTATCTAGGCTTGACGAGTATCTGGGATTGTCAAGTATCTAGGCTTGACGAGTATCTGTGATTGTCAAGTATCTAGGCTTGACGAGTATCTGTGATTGACTAGTATATAGACTTGACGTATATTAAAACTTGACGAGTATCAAGGCCGGACGAGTGGGATTGACGAGTATCTAGACTTGACGAGTATCTAGACTTGACGAGTATCTAGACTTGACGAGTATCAAGATTGAACGAGTGGGATTGACAAGTATCTAGGTTTGACGAGTATCTAGACCCGCCACACAGCAGCGTGACGGGAAGAACGGAGAACACGACATTGACGTCCTGGTGGGTCGGGTTCGCACAGGCGCAGTTCAGACAGCAATTGCTTATTCATGTGCTCATATCCTCGGCAAGGATGATCTGCCCTCCTACCTTCCCCTTCCACTCCTACCACACCACTGCCGCTTCTGAGCGGGATTATCCTGCTAGGCTCGTGCCCCGGCAATAACGCATCATACAGCGGCTACAACAACCGTTCTACACCTCCACCAGGTCTTGTACTCTCGACGGCAATGGCTACTCAAATATGCGACTTCCATGTGTCTTCATATTCACTAATACTTCCCTTTCATTCTGCCACACGGGTATAAATAAAGTAGAGAAATACATTTGTGCGACCATTTTTTTTTTTTTTTTAATTATCTTTTCCAATAATGTGTTTCCTGTTGGTTTGCTACGCTATTAGAAAAAAACAAACCGACAGTCAGAAGTTCAACTGTTTAGGGCCGGTTTCTCAATGTCTGATTAAAGCCTTGGTTAACTAATCCTATGATTATATTTAACCTATTGATTAAGTGGTGATTAAATCTGAAGTGTTTCTCAACGTACTTTAATCTTATGTTTAGCTAAGTATCAGTTAAGGAATATGTGGCAACCATGCAATGACATATAAGCTTGTGATTGGCTACAGTAAAGCTTTTATTTGTTTTTTTAGTTGTGCTGGTTAGCGGTGTTTGTATACGTAATGGAACAAAATAAACGGCCGCGTGCCGAAAATTTTGTCTCTGTGCTGAAAAATACGCCCGTATCATAGATAAAAAAAAAATAAATTGAAGCCGTAACTTGGAAGTATAAAGAAGATGCATGGAAGAAAATCGAAGTAGAATTTTATTAATCGAGGAACCTTTATGTGTGATATAACCTACACAATTATGTAACAATAACATAACCTACAATAGGTATTATAACATACAAAAGTATCGAAAAACACGTAAAGTATTCTACAAATTTATATTAAGAACTTTTCAATCCAGATTTCTTGATCATCGTTGGTTTTATTTTTTCAGAAGAAATAAAAATATATTTTTTATTACCATTACCCAAGATACGTAATATTACGTACTTCTAACATAGTTTTCGAACCAATAATGCAAAATAATGTATGGAAGTATAGATATATCGAAGGCATGTGACATAACCATCAAATGTTTTCACATAACCTACAAAAGAATATTACTTACCCGAACGTACTAAAGTTTATGGGATGTAAAAAAAACATGCAATAAATAAGTACACACCTGTCTGTGGTCACTTCCAGCTGTGCAATTTTTTTCTAGTAGTGCCAGGACAGTATTTTTACTCACCCGCAATCGCATAACAGATGCATGGTCATCTATTTACATGTAACTTGGGCGTTCCCGAAAAAGTCTTGGCCTGTTTATGAAATCTACTATTTCTTCACCATCATCTTCTTAAAACAAGAAATTTAAATCATCTGTCATCATAACCTAAAAAATTGTCATTGTTTATAATCTTGTTTGTTTTAAAAGTCCTGTTTAACTCCGTAATCAATACCTCTTCTTATGATTAAGATAACCAATGGTTACCGACTTCTAACCCATTGATTAATCTTAATCAGTACTTTAGAAACA
>PNEQ01016048.1:0-21816 GCA_003012365.1 Medauroidea extradentata
TTTGGTCAGTTAGCTACCACGTGGGCGGATGTCGCATTAATGTAACCTGCTCAGTTGACTTGGCTGGCTTGGGGTAACTCTAGGGTGCGTTCCTTACGCTCAGCTAGCCACCGACGATGCTGGCCATCCTGGCTGGTATCGCTATAAGAAGGCCGCGAACGGTCGCTGGAATTGTGTGGGCGGTTGCGCACACGTCACTGTCGTGCTAGCTCCCCAGACCAGATACTGGTGCACAATCTTGGCTTGAGAAAAAGCTCTGAGAAAGAGAAATTTGAAATTTAAAATTACAATACTGTGACATGTTGATTTATTATATATATATATATATATATATATATATATATATATATATATATATATACACACCAACAGTTATATAGTAGAGTATACCCATAACATGTGCCATAGTTGGCCAACAGTTGGTAAATAGTTGGCACAAGCAGTTAATGAGCGCCAATGAATTTCTCAAGCTGTTAACTTGTGAGCTGCAGATGGAATGCCAAATATGGCACAATGATTTTGGGCTAGCCTATGGGTCATCTGTGGCCAGCTATCAGCTGGGGTTATAAATGCGGCAAGTTTGTGGGCCATTCATGGCATCCCAATTGTTACAAACTGCTGGGAACACGTAAGTGACACCCTTATGGTCTATTTGTGGCATGCCATTAACAGTGAGAGACTATTGGGGTTACATTAGCAACAAGCTCGTGGGCCAAACGTGGCATCCCAACTTTTACTAACTGCTATGAACATGTAAGAGGCATGCTTATGCTTATGGGCCAGTTTGTGTCATCCCAACTACAAATATTATGGCATCACAACTATTACTGCCAAAAACGTGGCACAATTTGCTGTACTTTTATCGACAATAATTGCCTTAAGTATTTGTCTATGAATCGGAGAGAAAATCGTGAATCCTTATTAGGTAAATATGTTATTTGATACTTCTGATTTGACTTTAATTCGTTGGTTTTTAGAGAACTATTTCTGATTGGGGCTGAAATTTTCAATGCAAAATGTTAACAATTTAAGAGACTAATGTGATGAATTTAAGTAAAAACTTAATGTGAAATATTGCTGAAACAAAAATGCTGTTCAGTAAATTCGTAGCCTTAACAAAGTAAGTATTTAGCTACATGTTCTTTAATTTCATGCTTATTATCATGTGGATATATATATATATATATATATATATGTTTAAGGGTTGTAATTAATTGAATGCTTGCCAGCAATTAGCCAACAGATTATAGACGAGTAGCACGTCAGCAGGCCATAAACTGCCTGATGCTGGGTTACATGCAGTTTACTAACAGTTGGTAGACGACCAGCACATCAACGGGCCATAAGCAGCCTGATGCTGGGTTACAAGAAACTTGCCAACAGTTAGCCAACAGTTGGTAGACGAGCAGCACATCAACAGGCTATAAACGGCCTTATCCTGGGTTACAAGTGGCTTGCCATCAGTTAGCCAACAGCTGTTACACAAGTGGCATGTTGGTGGCATGCACTCTTTATGCTGTCACTGAACTGATGATGCCCACTTACGGTTGGAAGGAAGCAAAAGTCTGTTGGCCGTTTCTGCAGCTTGTGGCCTGCTGATGGTGCCGGGAGCATTATGGCAGTAACCCACTCAGGGTACACGAGTGGACACCGCTGAGCATCTCAGACAGCATTCAAGTTTGCTGCAAGCCTGCCTTTCACTTGCCTTAGGCTTGCAAAAGCAAGCTTGCAGCAAGCTTGTTTCTTTCGGGAACTGGTATTGGTCTTCCGTAATAACTTTGCAAAGTTGGGTTATATTCTTTTAAATTGTGTCAGTGTTATGCTTATTTATTTTGCGCAGTGTTACTGCTAGTTTTTGGGATTCAGGAAAACTTTGCTACTCATGTATCGTATAAATGCTGGTAAGCTTGTCGCATTAGGCTTGCCGCAAGCGTGTTCTGTGGTAACTAGCAAGCTTGATTCAAGCTTGCACACCTTTCATGACAAGCTTGCTGCAAGCTTGCATTACTGTTTGGGATGCTTGTAGCACTGTTGGCTGTACACAATCGTGCCGGCTATGGGCCATTTGTGTTTTACTACTTGGGTATATTACAAAGCACCTGTAGCACCGCACACACTTGAGTAATTGGTCGCTTCTACCTATTTACGCTTCGAGCATGTATACTATAGAGGGCAATTTGGCTATATCGCCAGTGTTATGCATTAACGCCGAGATCTAAATCAGTTGAGGAGGCAAAATGGCTCAGCCTTTCCTTAAGACGCTATGGTTATTACCCCAGAGAAACACTTGTAAATAGTTTTTCTGGAGCATGAAGCGATATCTGGTTTATTTACACAAGTTATAGCATTAAATATAAATATACAAGTGAACTTTCTAAGAAATATACTAACGTAACCAATGATATTGTGAGGAGGGATTTGGTGCGTGTTCGGAACCCAAACTGGTTGTTATCAACCACTTGAAGGGTAAGATCCTGCATGGGACATTGCCCTTATTCTCACACGATGTGGTATGTAATAGCAGTATAAGGTGCAAGTCCATCAATTTAGTTCTGAAAATTTTGCCCCGGCGGACACTGGATTCTTGTAACCCGCGAGGGGAGGTGGTCGATGGTCGCGTGGCGAACTGCTAACACCCTGATCGTCCGGTGAAAGGTTGCGAGACACGTAAGTTATGCTTGTATTGTAAATAAGATGCAATAGAATATAAAGTATTAACTTGTTTTATTACTACACACACTTTCTATGTTACATGCCTTGACCATCGCCTACCACGAACACCAACCACCTTCCTTCTAACTTACTTTCTCGAGTTAGCCTGTTGCCAACCTTACACTCCTGACATCTCCTTTTTTCCAAGAATTAAAAATCGATCACAAGCAATTGATATTACACATTCTTCGCACATGATACATCAGATTATTTAATCTACTTCCAGATGATTTGACAATGTGTTTCCTACCGGCCTAACTGTACCAGCAAACACAATGTCATGTCTTGCAATATCTCTACACTATACTTATCTTTATGTCACATACTCATCTGGCCATACTTAATATTATTCATACTTTGTATATGATACATCAAAGTACTTAACCTACTACCAGATGACTTGATAATGGTTCTCTTAATTTACATCATACATATTTCCAACTGGCCTCACAGTACCAATAAACACTATGTGCCACATCTTGCAATACCCCTACACTATACTTATCTTTATGTCAGATACTCATCATTCTTATACCTACGAGAAGGTTTGAGAGTTCGACCATGTCTGGACTTTGGATCAAGATCACCGTTATTTGTGGACGAGGTAGCTTCGCTGTAGTTTCCTATAAGTCAAATATCACTTTAGTCGGCCTTATGTGACTGACTCTCCTGATTAGGAAACCCCCAAAATCACCAGTTAGTGACTCCTCTGCCTCGTTCGTAGTGTTTCCCGTGTCTGTTGAAGTACCCTCCACTACATTATCACTGTGGGAAGGGCTTACCCTATGAAATTCTAGCCTCATCTTCTGTGGAAGTACTGTCATAATGTGGAGAATACTTTGGTAGCTTGCATGGGCGCAATACCTTTGCTGAACACTCCAATATTCTGTCATTAGGCATCTTAATGACGTATGAGCGAGGGCGATCAGTTGGCCTAAGAATGGTTGCTCCAGGCACCCATCCAGAGGAGGTCTGTACTCGGACCAGACCAGACATTGGTAGCTTCTCAGATGCACGAATGTGTCTATCGTAATATTCCTTAAATTCAGTTTGTTTGTCCAGGAGCCCCTTACGCACAATCTTATGATCGAGGAACATCGGGTCCAGCAAAGCTAGTACAAAGGGAACAAATACCTTAAGGGGCTCGCCTACATAGTGCCTTAGGGGCCGTTCGACCTCATGGACATGGAGTTTTCCCCCACAAAAGCGGGATTGGATCAACCCCTGTTGTGGAGGAGGTTGTCTCTCGCTCTCTCTGTTGTCCTCTCGGCTCGGTCTCATGAATCCTTCAATTTTCCACAACACTGGCTGCATATTTGCGCAGGACACATATTACAAGAACAAGATTTCACCAAAACTTTCCTTTGTTACAAGGTACAAACAGTCACGGAATCGAAAGCTAAAGGATAGATCTACTAAGGTTAATTGGATTTAAGTAAAAATAACAAAAAATAACGGCATTACACAAGCCGGAAAAGGTACTAATTTGGAATGTTAAGGTCCTATTTTCTAATTACTTAAGAAACTGATAGAACTGAAACAATTTACCCTTAGTGTGAGGTACCTTAATATCTTTTATGTCAAAGACAAAATCTCATGACTAATATTTTTTTGCGAAAAAACTATTCTCCTGAACCTCTACATCACAACATTCATGGCAGGTAGGCGGGCCCCTTAAGCCTCCTCCTCATGAACAACTGAGCGGGAGAATATCCACCTGTTGCTGGTGTGTTTCGAATTTCCAAAAGCACTTTGTCAACATCCCTTTTATCAGCAACAACTTTCTTTAGAGATTTCTTTATGGTTTGTATATAGCGCTCCGCCGTGCCATTTGATTGGGGGTAGTGCGGACTAGACGTCTGATGCTTCAAATTCCATGTCCGTGCAAAGTCACTAAATTCTACTGATGTTAGATTACTTCCACCATCTGACATTACAACATCAGGAACACCCAACCTGGCGAAAACAGCCTTCATATGTTTGACAACACTGGCTGTGGTTTGGCTCTTGAGCTGCATGAGCTCCACCCATTTGGGGTAATAGTCTACCGTGAGCAGACATGGCCTACCGATAAGGAAGAATATGTCTACACCTATCTTTTACCACGGGCATTCAGGAACCGGGTGTGGCAAAGTGGCAATCTGCGTTTAGATTTAGCATACCTTTTGCACACCTCACAGCTGTCTACATATTTTTGATGTCAGTTATAACGCCTGGCCAAAAGACAATGCCTGATGGGCACCATGGATACTGTCGAGTACACTGTGATGTAAAGTCTTGGGAACAACAATTGCATTACCCTTGAGAATGAGGCCATATGCACTATTCAGGTCCTCCCTATATGTCCAAAACTGTTTTAGTTCGGAAGGCACATGCTGAAACTTGGCTGGCCAACCCGCTGAAATGATTTTGCTTAAGTCCTGAAGTAAGGGATCCCTACTAGTATACTGTTGTAACTTGAGCAACTTGTCATCAGTTACAGCAGCAAACAGCACAACTGAGCACACCTGAAATTTAGTATCCCTTTCAATCTCAATGTTACCTTTTATCTGACTACATTGAGACTGATATTGCACAGGTCAAGGTGCTTGGAATGTACATCTGCGAGCCTGGTTTATACTCAACTCGTAAGGTTTACCGCTGTAACCTGAGATGCATTCTTTGCAACCTTGTAGGGCAGTCAACCAAAGATTTCTTAAATATTGTCACCAAGGGTTTATGATTTGTATCTACAAGTACCAGTTTATTATAAATATACTGGTAGAAGTGGTCAGCTCCAAACACTATAGCCAGCATCTCCTTCTCGATTTGTGCAAATCTTTCAGTCTCAGTGAGCATAAGCAAGTGGATGACCCTCCTGCATTAAAACAGCCCCAAGGCCAATTTGAGAGGCATCCACTGATAATATTACAGGTTTGGTAACATCATAGTATTTCAAGATCGGACTGGTACATAGCGAGTTTTTGAACTTTTTAAACACTGTTATTTGATCATATTTCCAATGCCACTGCACATACATTTTTAGCAGCACCCTATGTGGGAATAAATTTTGATAAATATGTAACAACTCCCAGGAACTGTTCATGGTCTTTTTTGCAGGAAGGAGTAACTATTTTCTGTACTGCCACTACTTTATCTTCAACAGGTTTGATACCCTCTGCAGTGAAAACATGACACATATAACGAACCTGTTTGACCCCCTATGGTGCATTTAGCCTTGTTGAATTTGACAAAATTTTGGTGAACTCTCTCTATGAGGGACACCAACCTCTGATTATGCTCCTCTTTGCCGCTACCCCAACATATTATATCATCTATATAGGTTAACACCTCTGGGAGACCTTCAAACACCACCAAATTTGCAATGAAAAACCTCTGGTGCAGAGCATACATCATAGGGCATGCGCAAAAATTTGTAACGGCCCCATGATGTGTTGAATGTGCAATAATCTGAGCAACTATCACTGAGCTGTAGATGGCAAAACCCTTGTGATGCATCAAGAACACTAAAGTACTTGGCCCCTGCCATTTGTGAGGTTATCTGGTCTATTGTGGGTAGGGGAAAATGTTCCCGCATGAGTACACCATTAAGGTCCTGGGGATCTAGACAAATGTGTATACTATTATCTTGCTTGTGGTCTATGACTAATGAAATCACCCATTCTGTGGGGTTTTCGACTTTGGCGAAAATACACTCTCTAGTTAACCATTTGACGTGGACCAAGCCGCGCGCACCCTGCGGAACAGCCCGTCGTGCGCACCACACACTGATGGAACAACCAAGGCAGTCAGTACCACTTTCGGATATAGGTGCATGCCCTGCTGTGTGATCACAAGAGGCCACAGCGTCCAGACGACGCCTTCTCCGAAGGGCATAGCGCCTATATATGATTTATCCTTGCGGAACACAGGTCCATTGGTAGGAAGGTGCCCCTGTAACTCTAAATACCACAAATCACCATGTGAATCCTCAACTTCGGATGCGAGTGTTCAGCCTAATTTAGAGCTACGCGGGTAACAGTGCCAAGTGGGAAATGAAGGGAAAAGGCCAGGGTTAACCTTGTTTATACAAATTTATTCACACAAAGAACATTGACGTGCATAACCTCAAAGTGCGCAAAAACACCCCTGTGCCTTACGTAAGAGTGGACTCGTCCAACCGGCCAAACTTTGCCACGGGATTTCTTTTAATATAATAATTGTTAATTTGTGTTCTCTAATGCCTGCATAGTGTTCTAGATTTGGCTTTTAATTGTATTGCTCTAAATCACTGTTCCTTAATTAACATAAAATCAGATAACGTAAAACATTGGTTGCCTCACTTCGCTCGTCAAGCATATATAAACATTCCCGAACAGCATTTGGGACTTTAAGCAGCAAGTTAAAATTAATAATAATTTTAGTGTCTTTGTTTTATGTAATTTTTAGGATTTTCTTGTGTTGAAAAGTTTTGGCGCCCTCAGCAGCGTGACCTCCCTGAGCCCGCCAAGGCTTCGGCAGTTCATGACTAGCGGCGTGTAGAGGCAGTTCGACTCTGGTCGTCCGGGCATCAGCATCTTTTTGGTCTTCTCATTTTAACATGCAATAGCTTTTAATGTAGTCTTGGAACCTTGTAATAGCGTTTAACTTCAGCGCCTGGGTAACCCCTCACCCCTGTCGACTTGTTAGCGCCCAGGGGCTTCAAGACGTAATACATTAATTTCCGCCACATGGATTTTCACTACAGCTCTGCCTATCAGACGGGACAGGTCCGAGCCCGTTTTAGTCATCACCAATAAGTAGTATGGCCACGTGGTCGCTATTGTACATGATACGGAGGGAAGGGTGCATGAAGGCGGCCATTTTGGCCAGCATTCAAATGCTCAGCTCACCCCCCCCCCCACAAACACACCCTGCTAGCCAGGAGAGAGGCAGAGCGCTCCCAAGGACAACCACTCCTCAGCCTGGCGTATAGATCGACAAGGCTACCTCCCCTCCTGCGCCGGGCGAGGGAGACTGACATGCCGAGGTCAGTGACCTTGCAGGGAAAACAGCTAATCATCTTCACCACGTGCGCGACCGTACTTCTGCGCCCTGCTGCACTCCCGCACCATGGCGTACTATGGCGGATACGACACAATCACCCACGTGGCGCCATGACTGTCTCAAACAAATACCCGAAAATTCGGTAAGGCACAAGTGCCACATGAAGACGGTTATCCCGAACTGGCACCCACAGAATCGCATCCGCGACTTCCGCGAGGAACTGCTGCAGACAGCGCCCGGTGGGACCTTCGCACAGACGTGTATGCACTGTGGGAAATTATGGCCAGACGCGAACAAGTGGATGCGCATTGCGCCCACTGCCGTGTGTTCGTGCGCCGCACAACAGGACTCATGGAGGACAGTAGCAAAGCGTGAATAGGGATACAAAGTGATTGCATGTGACAACATGATGTGCGTGCACCATGGACTGTGCACTGCACAGTGCGGGAGTTGCACCCGTGAGTACCACGAGGACTGTGTTTCTGCCACGGAGGCCGTCCACATGCTCACGGGACAATTCCGATGCGATCAAATCGAAACTGCCAATACCATCAAGACCGGTATGCACCCTGACCAGGCCGTAAACCATGGGATCTTTGCTATAACCGTGGGAACTGCAGACGTCTGCGCTGCCAAGAGACGGGCATGTCCCCCTCTCCTGTAAATTCTGCGGAATCAACACACATACTGAGTGCCTAGTCACTGAGTAACTGTATACGGTAGTGGAAACGGGCTTCCTGTGCTATATATGCCTAGCTGTCATGGGCTGCAAACCCTCATGGCCACGGGGCGGACCTGCCACAGCCACTGGGACACCAACACTGTTAACACCGGTGCAAGAGCCGCCGACCACCTTCGCGGTGATACAAAACATAATGCTACCACCAACGAACTGATTTCACACACTTCACTTCAGCAATCGCCATTTACTCTTCTGATGAAGATGATGTCGATGAAGAGAAGACAATGGTGAAGCTGACTTTGTTTTCACTTCCTTTACCTTCTTTGCGGATTGACACACCTTAGCAAAATGATTTATTCTTTTGCACTTCTTGCATCTCACACCAAACGCTGGGCATTCCCGGCGTTCATGTTTCGATCCACTTCAGTTGCAGTGAAAACGCCACTGCTCTTTGCTGTCTCGAGTATCAGTACGAGGTGAATTGTCCCTCGTCGGGAATGATTTGGCCTGGGAATTCTTGTTCCGGACACGAACTTCTTGTACCACGACAGCTTCCTCGTGAAATTTTTCCATACGTTTATCCGTAATTTCCACCGTGTGACCAAAATCAATCGCTTTCATTAGTGTCAGATCATGCTCTTTAAGCAAGCGTTGTCGCCAACACGTTATCGCAAACACCACACACAATACGATCCTTTGTTAGATAGTCTATCATTTCACCGAATGCACAGGATTCAGAATTCATCCTTAAGGCAACCACGTATGAGTCGAATGTTTGGCCCTCTTGCTGCACACATGTAAAAAAACATGGTGTTCATACGTGATGTTATGGCGCGGCAAAAATTATGCATCAAACTTGTCCAAAACAGTCTTCAGATCTCACGATTCTTTTTCACCAAACTGAAAACTTTCGTAGATGTCATCTGCGTCATGTCCCATGGAGTTTATTAACAGTGCTATCTGCCTGGACGCTGGAAGAGTTTTGCCACCAACTGCTTCATGGTAGTACCGAAACTTTTTCTTCCATGTGAGCCAATTGTTTGCTACATCACCATCCCGCTTCGGTTTTTTAACAGTCTTTATTAACACATCCGTGTCATAATTACCGACTGCGCCATGTATTGTAAATAAGATGCAATATAATATAAAGTATAAACTTCTTTTATTATCACACACACTTTCTATGACATGCCTCGGCCATCGCCTACCACGAACATCAATTGCCTTCTTCTAACTTTCTTTCTCGGGTTAGCCTGTTCCCAACCTTACGTTCCTGACATGCTGGGAGGGACGTTACAGGTCCTCCTCACACCTCGATGCACTCAAGCAAGTTTTCACCTGTGGGGCTGGAGGTCACCCCACACACCAACTAAGAATGATGCACAGCAAAGGAAACACTCAAAAGTCATGATGCGTTATGGCCATGTGCTCCCAGGGAAGCGAGGGTCCCGGAAGTCCTAGTGGCAGGAAATATCCATATAGCACACTTGGTCACAGAAATGTAAACTCGACATCGCAGTGTCGTATTTTGGTTACACTCTACAAAAGTCATACTGTAACGTCCCAGTGACATTGCCATGCAACCAATTTATGAAACTGGCCTTTGTGACATACATGCGATGTCGCAGAGAAACCTTTGTGTTTCTTTTTAGTCATATGAGAAACTGTGGAATGTTATTATAATTTATTTCATTCAAATGTGCTCATAATTATTCGTAAAAATTATTCTTTATAATTACTGTAAATTGAATAAATTTCTAAAGTCTCAAAAATATTAAATTATATAAATAATTGTTAAGTAAAATAGTACCATAGAAAAAATAAGGTGAATAGTACTTACATACTCATGATGGTGGTTGTCTGTTCGCGAAAATGTGGAAACAAGTAAATAAAAATCTATTTGCAATTTTGCAGTGTTGTGAAAGCCTATGCATTCTGTCGGTTAACAGGATTAGTGTAATTGTAGTAAGTATTTATTTAAAATAACATAAAATCTTAATAACATGAGTTATTTTGCTTATTGTAATTTATATTTGTAGAGTACACACATCCATAGGTTATAATTTCAGTTAGGCGAATTTATTTAATTTTCTTGCTTGTATTCCAGCCCATAGAAGAAGAAAATTTTACGGACTATATCAAACTATGTTCAAAAGTAATGATAACAAATATGTGCATTTGTGAATCACTTTGAGGTTATGTCTTTTAGTCTAGATTTGTGTCAAAAGGCATATTTAACATTTCACAACACGGCACAACATAATTAATTCCCGCAGTGTTTGCATACCGAAAGTGTCTGTTACAATTATTTTTAAAGTAAAATGTTAATGCCAAGCTCTTTAAGTGAATTCCCTCACAGCACGGTGACATCCCATTAACGTCGCAGCAACGTCGCGCACCAAAAAGTGTAACGTCCCAGAAACGTTGTAAAACGTCACAGTGACATCCCAGCAACGTTGCAGCGAGGTTGCGGTGCTACGTCACAGCGAGGTTGCAGTGCGACATTGCAGCAATGTTGCTTTGTGACGTCGCAGCGAGGTTGCCATGCGATGTCACAAAAAGCGGACAAATACACGTCCCTGCAACGTTGCTGGGATGTCACTGCGACGTTTTGCAACATTTCTGGGACGTTACACTTTTTGGTGCGCGACGTTGCTGCGACGTTAATGGGACATTACCGTGCTGTAAGGGTAATGAGACACACAGGTGCACGAAATGTTGCGTTGTTATTGACACACTTGTTCCCTATACAAAACTTAAACTTGAGCACATACACAATGAAAGCGGGCCTGCTCTCTCATTGCCAAGCAGTGGCCTACACGTGAACTGCAAAAGCGTGTGGCGCGTGAATAAAACGATTGTAAGTGAAACCTCTGCTGGGCCGTGAGTCAACAACAGCCTCACAGGATGAAAATAATGACAAAAAATATCAGAACATAAGTTTTGCAAAAATTGACGTTGGTGGTTGTACTTAGAAGAGTTGATGGCCCCCGCGACGCGAATCGCATGCGCGCCATATGCCCGCTTAGTTCCAATTGACGAAACTTGACGGCAAGCAAGAAGGCTACCCTTCCTGCTAGGGCACAATGTTCGAGGTAAATCTAGGTATCTAGCATGACAAAGACAATATACAGTTACACTTGGCTGAAATGTTATTCAGTGATTGTCTTAATGTTATTCCCTGCAATCATTTTCTGAGCTTAACTAACATCATAATTTACGACTTAATTTCATATAAAACACATTTGTCTCTATGGTGCAGATAATTTAAGTTTATCAAGTTTGCACTATACGTCCCTTGACCTAAGGCAACATATACTGTTGCACATCTGTTTTCGTGCAAATAAAAACACCTTATAACTACGTACCCATACTGACAGTGCACACTACAAATTCACACTTTATTTTTTAGCGATCTCTCCCCTTCCTAACCCCTGGTTCCTGGTATCACAAAACACATGTCGAGCTTGTGTCGACAATAACTCGGCTCCTAAGCGGTCCTCAGCTAAACGACCAATGGCCGTTGTTCTTCAACATAGTCACAGCATTATGCAGTAGTGATTACTTAAGAGCACTATAACTCTAGGGTTGGTCTGGTGTAATAACCGGATTGCTGGCGCGCCTTCATGAATGCTCACGTCACTCGTCTTTGTACTAACTGAAGAATTTATACTTTTCAACCCGTGAGCAATTGTTTTTTTTTTGTATATATATATATTAAAGCCTTACAAGAGAATTCGATGTTGGTGCCGACATCATGGCACGGTCGGAGATGGGTTTGGTCCGATGAATGGTGTTTCTCTTTGAGAGTCGGAGGAATTTGGCCGAAAACACACGATTTTCTCACCGTTAAGTTGCCGTGTACGTGGTAGTTGTTCTGGCCATTTTGCACGCACTCGATTAATGTGTGAAACCAGCGAGGAAAGTCGCTGTAACTTGACTTTCTTGATTGGCTGCTTTCATGTACCTTAACTTACGTGAACGGCGTTCCTTTCGACAGACGTAGTAGTAATGCGAGTTTCAAGTGTACCGCTAAGTGGCAATGATGAACGTGCGCTATACAGAAAGAAAGTTTCCAAATTGAAGGTTTTTAATTATGGTCAACAATCATTCTGAAAAATCTTGAAATGTGCTAGTGCAATTGAAATGATTGTACATTACAAAAAAAAAAAATCACAGTTAAAAACTTTTTTTAAAATTATATTACATTTATATTTGTATATTTAGTGTTGCAATTGTTTGTTTATGAACTTCGGATAGCGCACTACAGTTTTAAATTTTGATAAAGCAATTCGGAGAGATATGGATGAACCATGAAGAAAATCACGATTGTATAGCAATATTAACTGTAGCCATGTTTTACTCAGCCAGGAAAATTTGAGCACTTTTTCAATTTTGTTACTTCCCATATATTTTCAAATCGTACCTTTTGAAACGCAGAAGTTACTCAGTATCTCACATTAAAAATAATTCCACTCTCTAATACAAACATACATAGTCAATCATTTTTTTTTTTATTTTGAATTAATCAGTTTGTTGAATCAAACATTTTTAACATACTCATCCACGGCTTAGCAGTTGTACTCAACTGAACTGCTATCAGAGATACATTTATTTATTTCACGCCACCCGTAACAATATAGCCGTGGTTGGCGCAGTAGTTAAAACTCTCGGCTCACACGCAAAGGCGATCCGGGTTCGATATCTGGTGGGGTCGACCCTACATACGGTAAATATAGAAGACGTGGCCCTTGGCAGTTTGGTTTTCTATCCTCCTTCGATTCACCATCGAACACAGGTAAGGTGCGTGAATTTCGCGGATTCATCTGGCAGCAGCCAAGATTTCTCAGTCCTGTACACCCTTAGGCCACACTCATTGTCCATTGGCTTCTAATCGTACCAAACTGGTAGCACACGATAGCCCTAAATAATTTTTTCCTCGTTTACTACTGGCTTGCGGTACTCAAAGGCGTGCCAAGACAGTCGTTCATCCAAGTTTAGAAGATACAATGATGTACAATACATAGATTCTTGACGTTCGACAAGACCTAGAATATACTGTGTTTTGGAAATTCACGTATCTATTTACACAGGTATTCATTTGCGGTAGGCCCTAACTCTTCAGGGTTCAGCAGACGTATATAGGAGCCTAGGCGAAAGTCTTCTCTCGGGGTGTGATGCCCTGCCCTTAAGTACTCTCCCATTGAACTATTTACATCAAGAACATCGTCTTAATTATTGTTCCGGATGTCTTTTATTAGAGAAGTTTTCCAAACACTTTAGTGGTGTGTGGGAGATAGTATGTAGTTTTAAGCACTGTAACGGTGGTTTCTAAGAACCTTATACAGAAGGCACGAGAACATTGTTGCAGCGTGTTAGAAGAAAGTTTCATTAAAGGAATACTACTAAACGCATATTACATATTTTCATCTACGAAAAGAAATCTCATTTTAAACTACGCTTCTCTATTTTTTTTTCTAGATACAATGCTTAGAAACACGGTTTCGTGACACCTCAAAAACACTAAAAAACGGTTTTTTGTAGACTGCTATAAAAAACACCAACCGGAATTGTAGAACAAAAAAAATTGAGAAGCATACGCTTGACTTTACTACGCACATTTCGTAAATAAAATAGTAGGTTCACCGCTTCAAGTCCCACAGGACAAAAGCCAAGGACTGAAACACTGCACGCCGTTTTCGCGCCCCGCGCATAAAGTCGACACGATTGTTGACGCACGAGCCAGTCTAGACCTCACCGCTGCCCTGTTCCCATACCACAAACGCGGCATTTAGCACCTGTTGTAGGGCTCTTAAACAAACAGGGACGTCATTTGGAGCTACAGGGGGGGGGGGCAAATGCCCCCCCTGGATTTAGAATTGTATGTGTATAAATATATTTTTTGTATTTTTAAATGTAAATAATGCTAACTTAAGGACATAAAACTGAAGTTGTATTATTAAAGTATCTAATTTATACATGCTTAATTAATAAAATAAATGCAACAAGGTCACTGTCGCCAGAAAACAAAATCTTCCCCCCCCCCCTTCCCGTCCCTAGAAAAACCTGAAATGACGCCCCTGCTCTTAAAGGTGTACACGTGGTCAAAATTAATAATTTTATATTTGCACGTCATAGTGTTCGTTTAATAGAAGTTTCTTGTGACTACATTTCCGCCTCGTAATAATTTTTTTAGCTCTCATAGTCTTCTCACAGCGGCATGTCAAAGTCAGAATTTGTAAGTTACGGGAACATAGTAATAACAAAAACCAACTGACTTACTCAAATGAAATAATATGCACTGAAACTAGATCTTATGGGTCAGGTGCTAAAGGATTTAAAAACACACAAAGAAATCCCTTTGTACTTTTTGAAAATAAATCCGAAAACGATGGGAATGTACGTCATTTATGTCAATTTTTAAAAAAGACAAAAGGTCTTTGCTGTGTGTTTTTAAATCTTTTAGCATATTGCTCGAAGTTTGTTTTATTTTTGTGCGTTGGCACAATGGTACACGTGGGATGTTTTCGTAGAAAAACCTTTTTACGAACACATTGCAAAGCATTTGAAGCTTGCGGTAGGCGACAGCCTTAATAGCTCCTAGGATTTTGGCAGTTCGATTAACCGTTGGCGGGGAGGGGGGTCCATGTGCGTGGATCAACGAGATATATAGCTCGTTGGTGTGGACAATGAAACCTTTCTAATTAATACCTAGTTTAAAGTTTCACATGTATTACATGTATGATGGTTTAACTACATAAGGAACTGTTTATTACTTAAATGCCTTGGAATGTGGGGGTTGAAATAAACTGGCTTTATTCAGATTATTTTACTACTCGTAACAAAGAACGCAAAATATGATACGTCGTATAGTGACAGGCATGCCGCGAAGCATCAAATCTGCACACTATTGTTGGAACAGTATTCGCCGGTAAATAAATATAATGACCTAGTCTTATATCTGCTAGCCAAGGGAAATACATGCTGCAACTTCTTGGAAGGCTTTAAAAAATCAAGGCAGAAAATAATTTCGTTAACTTATTTCCAAAATCATGGCAAATTATTAAGTTAATAGGGAAATTGTATAAAACTTTTTTAAGTAAATACCGTAATTATAAGGTATTATTATAGGTCTACACCACATATTATTGTTTTAAAAAAACTTCTTGATACATTTAGTTATAGAAGTGTCAACGATTTTGTGAAGGTTCATACTTACGATTTTTGAGGTGTTAAGAAAAGGGTTGGAAATAGGAGGGAGGGGAGAGGTGAGTGGAGATTTTTGGAAAAATGCTCCGTCTATCGCATTTAAAAAATTATCTTCACCCTAGTTATTCCAGACTTTGAAATTTTTGGCTTTATTGATGAGGCTACTGAACACCTTAATTTAAATCACCGACAACATGTCGTAGGTATGGCTTATAAGAAAAACTCATAGACATCATAAGCTGTGCACTGTTAAGTGAGAACATTTTAAGACCACCTTGGCAAGAAAAATAATTTAAAAAACTGTTGTTGAGTAGTTTGTTTCTTATTTATAATGCAATGTTTAAGCAAATAAGTGCCCACTTAAATCTGATTTACCTATACTCGTATTAGTTGCTTAGCCTAATAACGTGTTTGTCTTGGTTTTTTTTTCTTTAAATTATAAATAATACTCTATAGTAGTTTTTCAGTTTTAAAAGCAAACATCAGTGTGTAAAAACTCTTTTCTTTTTAACACATTTCCGATTCGCAAAACTTTACCCCCACATTAGTGTGTGCAAGCGCGTGAAGATTGCGTGTGGCTGTTTATGTGAACACGCGAGCGCGTTCTTTCGTCGAAAACGTGTACACAAGAGTGCGTTCACTGAATCTCTGAAACTGTGGGCAGTGAATAGTCTGCGAAGTTCAAGGTAAACAGTGAATTCCAGCTCCCGGCATACACAGCTCGCAAGAAAACCACACAGTTAATCTTACAAGTCATGTTATCCTTAAAATAAGTCTTGCATTTTCATCCGAACGTGGCTTAGAGAGCCATACTTTCCACTTTTTTTTTCTTTTCGAAAATGATAAATGCGCGGTAAGATTGTTAGTTTCTCTGAATAATGTTTCAATAAGGATAGTAGATAAGAGTAGGATACCTATTTTAAATAAGGCGCAAACATATTTTACAGGTACAGCAAGTTTTTGGAGCTTAATAGATAATGCACCCATCTAGTATGCGCTTGTGTCAAAGGTAGCGTGACCTACGGTGAAGTGCTAATATTCAAGTGTAAACAGTCACCTTTTTTCTTCAGATTTCATTGTCACACTGCTTTGGTTATAATTGTTTTTAAATTTATCTATATTGAATAAACAACCTTCTGGTCCGTGTATTAGCTGGAACGAATTTCCATGTTCACGACCCAAGTATTGAATCAGACGTGAATCTTTTCTCAAAACATTGTGTCCTCCAAATAACACTCCTTGTGCAGTGATAGAATTACCAAACTCCACTATTCGTTAGTTAAATTTTTACCTTCGTCCTTCCAGGTACTGCATGTTCCCGAAACTTCCCCATTAACGCTGCGAGATATTTCCTGCTACACTTGGCCGTTCATACGCCTAATTTCGAACTAACTAAATTGAGTTCTGTTTGAAATGCCGACGGCATTGTTTTCTGCCCCGCTAATTTCGTTTTCCCGCTGAGTGCTCTATTGGTTACACGCCGTATGTGTTTTTCTGTTCATGAACGTCAGCAGTCCTATTTGAGTGCCAAGTGCTTCATTTAGTATGCCATATTTAACTTTGCGGATTGATATGTCAGTTCTAGGCTCATCTGATTAAATCATTTGAACTAATTTGAACCAGTTTTTCCTATCGCTAACAGCTGAACAGGTCTAAGAAACATGTTCGAATTTCCTCTCCGAGAGCTTTACCCGGATAAGGGTGTATCATCTACTGTGCTCTCTGTCTCCCTGATGGATTCAAGTTTTGTCTGACAAGGAGAGTGAGTATTCATTTCAATCACTCCTATTTACCACCCACCGCACGTTTCTCTGAGTTTAGCTGTACTCTTAATCATCGTCAAGAGTCGGTAATCAATATGCATTAGAGGTCACAGTAGGCTAATATTTCGTACAGCTCCGTACCGCCACGTGTCGCGTATGGAATGATGATGTTTGCTATTTACCACCACATATAACACATAATTCGTAAGTAGTCATGAAAACGCCAACACGCTCATTTATACTCCACAAATAAGTTATGTATGTACATTTTTAAGAGTAGGGAGAAGAGTAGGGAAAACGTTAGGTGAAATGACGAGGTTGTAGAAATGACCTTTTCCGAAAAAAGTAAGGTCTATTTTTATATCACCCCCACAAAATCACTTTCACCGTATGCCCATAATTCTGGTAACCACGAAATACGGTAATTGCTTGAACGCATTTTATTAGTTTCACTCTGCTGCTTCACTGTACATGTCGAAACTCCTAGCAAGATTTTTCCGAAGATACTCGCTGTTCTGCCTGCCTTATGGATAGGGACACTGGATTTTCGCGAAAAAGATTTTTGTAACAACTTGTTTCAATGCCTTACGTACACGCCTTCAGCTATGCATCATATTCAGGATTAGATTATTTAATTCTTACGCGTCTTGGGGCTCTGCTCTCAAATCACAGACGTGTGGTTTTGCAGTAAACTTTCTCTAACTGGCCACAGACGTTTCTGCGCTAATACATGCTACCAACAACCGAACAGTGCTGCAGATGTACACGTAAGGCACTCTAAGATGCTGGTACAAAATTTTTTCGCGAAATTTCAGTATACGCGTACTAATGGGTAGAGACTGGGAAACTTTAAAGGTTTAGAGCCGTATAGGCTAGACTTGCACAGTTGTTTATCTTTTCACTCTTCTGTCGCTTGCTGATTGATTTCTGCCACATGAGCTGCGTACGTGAAACTGACCGAACTGTCTACGTTTGCACTCACCTTTTCTTGCATCTTTGTCACACGCTTTAACTATAACCTTTCTATATGTGAAGCCACGAAATTTTCACAAGTATACATATAGGTGTCCAAGCAGCGCAGCTACTTTCCTTACCTAACTTATTCGGGTCTTAATTTTAATTGAAAGTAAAAATACTGCTAATTTCCTTCGTTTATTATTGCTTCAAACCACTCATAAAAATAACATATCGTATCTTTCTTGCTATGCACAGTTGTCTATTTACACAATTGAATATCCTTGAAAGAAATACTCTTCACCGCTATTATGTACAGTTCGTACAGTTCTACTATTTACGTTAGCCTTTCTCTTCAGGGTTCACCCAATCTCTTCTCCCTCCGTCCATAAACCATTCATTACGCACGAACACTCAGTTTACAGCAGCCTCCCACCCCCAACAATTTTTTGAACCAGGCCGCAGTAGCTGGACATCCCTGGTGTTACTGTTGTCTTCCAAACTCGCCACCGCCGACGTTGCTCGCCGACCCGCCGCACATTCGTCAAACCTAATCTCGTCATCCAAGTAAAGGTGCTAATCTCGGAACTCATCAAACCCAAGACTCCAAGAATTCACTGCCAGGCTAGGGAAAAATCGTTCTTATATAGTTGCGAGGCCATTTCTGGAAAGCTCCGTTAGCAACGAGGTCAAAAAGGGCGTAAATAGAATGTTCTTAAAAAAAAACAACCGTTCGTCTTTACAGGTGGAACGCAATTTTGTATTCCTCTGAAACTGCCGTGAGTCTCCTGATAGCTTTGCTTGACTGTTATTAGCAGGAGCCACTGTACCGCAAATACATGCCACTCGGATATCAATAATTATAAGGTCGCCATTTGCGAATCAGCCAAGGCACACGCTCAGCCGAAAGAGGGAGGGGGGGGGCAGTGTGAACTTGGAAGCTGGTGTTTCGTAATGTGTGGCCTTCAAGGTCTGGCTCGTTACAGTGCGTTGGTATCGCCCACGAGTAAAGTAGATGTTATCAAATAATTGAAAACATATAATGTTCAGATCAAAAGTGTTAAAATGCAGAAAAAAAAATGTTCTAACCATAGTTGGGATAAAAGTGCGAAATTAGTTCGGCTGCAGTGGGACAGGAAGACAGTGGATGTATTTTCCCATAAGTTCCAGCTTACAATGCAAAATCCTATTCCAGTTGTAAATTTTACTGCCAACGGAACGGGCAACTATGAGGATCGTCTGCGAATATTTTACAGAATGGCATCAATCACACAAAACAACTACCACTCTCCCCCTCTCCTACTCAGGAAGGCTCGATGGCTGGCAGGACTCCACTTGGCAAACCAAATCACATAAAATGTACATCTCCTCGATGCCTACTGTTTCAACACTCGTAAAGTCACTGAATATAAATTATAGACGATTTCCTTAGCTTTTTTTACTTCCAATAAAATGTTTTGCTTTTTAAGCTGTAGGCCTACCTATTTTCTTGCGTCATGGAGGATGTTTGAATCCATCTGCGTCATATCCAGAGGTACCCAGTCGTATCTAAATTTGTTGAATTTTAAACTATACCGCAAAGTATTATTGTTGGCATTTAACATGTAAGTTAATCACAGCAATATATGGGAGAGCAAAATGTCTGTGAAGAATTAATGGTAAATTAAAGCTAAGTGAATACTGTGCAATGCTTGAGCTAGGTCATCAGAGATATTTACCGGGAAAAAATTGTTGAACCACTTGAAGGAGAGATAATATTTTTAAATATTTCTTGCAACAGATGAAGGTTACAAACCAAAGAAGTATTTTAGACGTACGACACAGCAGCAATGACGTAGCCTACGTCCAAAATAATTCTTTGGTTCGAATGAGAGAGTTGGATTAATTAAGCCTACGAAAGGGGCCCGTGGCGACTGAGTGGTCACACCACTCACCTTCCACCAAGAGATTCGTGTTCGATCCCCGGTGTGGTCGATCCACAGATTTTCACGTGTAGGAATCGTGCCGGACGATGTTGCTGGTCGACGGGGTTTCTAGGGGATCTCCCGTTTCCCCCGCTCCTCACATTCCGGCACTTATCCGATGCAAGTATATGCAGAGTATTCTCCTCACATATTTTTTTTTCATAGTTTAGGAGATAGCTGTTGCTTAGTATCCATGTAGCTTTTACTTACTAAAACCATCAGAAACAATTTTGCTCCAACGGAAATGTATGTGCTAATAAACGAAAAATCTGAACAGAACTATTATTTTATAGCTTCCATGCATCAGTCGCGATGTCACGGTGGTGTTGAGATCAGACCACTCACTTTCCAACACAGCGATCCGGGCTCGATTCCCGGCCATTGCCGCCTGTGGGATACGTGGCGCATGTTGTCGTTAGCCGGTGGGCTTTCTCGGGTGTCACGTGATTCCGTCCTTATTTTTCTGCATGTATTTTATTGGTTCTCGCTTTACTTCCAACTAGATAAACGCTTGTATACGAATGGCTTCGAATTTCGGAAGATAGATGGAAGGGGAGAAGGTATTTGAAACAATTACAAAACTTTTTTGGACTTTTACAAAAATTTCCTAGTAAACTGGTGGCGAAAAATTTTTTCGTGGCGTAAAACATAAAATTTACAATAAATATATTTGAAATGTGGGAAAATCGTTTGTAAATATAGGGCAATATTTACAAATAGTGTAATGAAAGCTTGAATTGTACTCTTTACAGTAGTTATTTGTAGACACCGGAAAAACCGCTGTTTCACTTACCTGTAGGCACGGTTGTAGTGTTACAAATGTTTTTTAAAACTATTTTCCAAATAATTTTTTGCAACACTATAAAAATATTTCAAGTGTACTCTGTAACAGATGAACTTCTTCATGTCGAAAGCAAAAATAAATTACTGCTGCTCCGAGACAATTCAGATTGGCGCTTAAGACCGTAAGTAGTTGATAAAGTGAGCACTTTTGAAGACCGTCAATAATATAAATAGACAGGTGTTAACTTTTGAGTATGACGCAACCTATACAAAATGTGTATTATTTACACTGTACTGTTTGTATTAATAAGTGACAGAAATATACAAATTGGTTGGAATAAAACCTGACTAAGGTTTAAAAGTGCTCAGTTTACCATGAATAGCCTACAACTGTTCTACGATGCCACTTGCAGGGTGCCACTTACCCCGCGTTTCAAATTCGGTGGAATGTGTTCGCAAATACATTATTTTTTTTTTTTTTTTTTTTTTTCGAAACTATTCTACGTGTGCCCGTTGCGCCAATGTACCAAAGAAAATTTTCGGACAAGGACGAAATGTCACTGTTCAGGGCGCGGTCTACATCAATTTTCATTGTCATATTTTTATTCTTATATTTGTACCAGATATTCTTTTTTCTCGTATTACATATAAATTGTGACTGAATTTTGTTCTTATGAAATTTTGATCTCTCAAAGTTTTTGCATAATGAATCGTAATCGTCAAA
>PNEQ01016048.1:21916-60950 GCA_003012365.1 Medauroidea extradentata
ATATATATATATATATATATATATATATATATATATATATATATATATATATATATATATATATATATATATATAAATATATATATATATATATATGAGACGATTTAGTGTTTCTTTAAAAAAAATCTTGAATTTTTTCAATTTTAATTTTAAATTTCAGCAATTTTTTATTACAATTTTTTTTATATAGGATTCGTTTTAGACAACAATATCGTTATTCACTGTAAACTTTTTTTAGTTTGGTTATGTAAGTTGGTTTTAGTGGCGTAAAATGCAAATTTTGACATAAACGAGTCATTACGCAAATACTACGATAGATAAACAAATGTCGTAAGAAAATAATTTAGTCATTATTTATGCTTAAATCGAACTAAAAATATGTGGTACAAATATAATAATAAAATTATGACGTTGAAAACTGAAGTAACCTCGCCCATAAGGTACCAACCATGCTCATTAAAAACGCTGTTTTTAAGCCCTCCAACGTAGCTAAAAACAGCCTTTGTAGATTGCCGTACTTCAAAATGTACTAACCGAGTGTAGGCCTACGTAAATGTGAAACGCAGACAGAAAGTGCACTGAACTTTGCTACAGATTTTCCACCAATAAAATGATATGTAATGTATTATTTTTGTTGTAATTATGTGTAATGGTCCAGTGTAAGACACGGCATCAATGCCTTGGCTTTAACTGCACCTTAAAGACATTACTCATAGTAAAAATGGAGCAGGCGGTAATCTTGCACTCTAGTTCAGCGCTTGGCTTGTTGTGGCGATGCGCGCTTCAAGTTCGCCCTTGTATAGTACTGCTCTGTCATTTATGAGCTTCTAACGCGCATGTAGGCGGCACCCTTAAGGGTGTTCAGGTGCGATAAAGCCATAATTTAATATTTATGTGAAATACTGTTAGTTTTGTAGACAATACTTTTGAATGCAGTTTCCTCTTACGAAACAATTTTAGCTGGCGTAGTTGTCTCATAATGGTGCGTCAAAGTCAAAATTTGCGTGTTCTGCTGCCATGCAAATAGTGAAAACCAATTGACTTACGTACGTGAAATAATTCACAGTGGAATAACATACTATGGGTTACGTAATAAAACATTTGACAAAATCCCACGAACTATTTTTGTATTTAAAAAAAAAAAATTGCTTAGTTCGCAACTTTTTTCTGTACTTTTGCGATTTATTTTTAAATTTATAATATTGCATTGTGGGTTTTCTAATGTTTTATTACTTAGCTCATGGGAAGTAAGTTCAGAGTGAATTATTTTGTTTAAGTAGGTCACTTGGTTTTCACTATTTGCATGGCAGCGTAACAAGCAAACTTTAACTTTGGCACCCCGTTATGAGAAAACTGAGAGCTAAAATTGTTTCGTGAGAGTAAAATGAAGTTACAACTACCGTCTATAAAACTAACAATATTTAATAAAAATATAAAATTCTGATTTTATCGCAAACGAACACCCTTAAGATTGCTGCCGTGTATTTCGCGCCTTTAAGAGTTAGTGGACGCTAGTTTTTTTATTTTATTTATATATTTATTTACGTTTGAGGCACGGAAACGGGGAAGGCGATAAGTCGAATGTAACACGCCCGTCAAACACCTCATCGCCTCTAGGCGCGAAGAACTAAACTAGAGTGCAGTGTTTTCGTAGAAGGTGTTTTTCAATGTGACTTCGAGCGATAACCCTGTTGTTTTATTTGTGGAAAGTATGTCGTAAAGTCCAATGCAAGATTCTATAATTTTGTTTTTTGTTTACGGTTGATATTTTTTCAGCTACAGCAACGTGAAACAGCCATTTTTTTTTTTTTTTTTAGCCCTTTCCAGGAGCTTGGAAAACATGTTTTTAATTAGCGGACAACATTTTTAAAACCATAGGGACACAATTTGAAATGTGTCTTATTTTCGTAGAGAAACGCACTGGAAACATTTTTAATTGTTATAACACACGAGAAAAATTACTTTTCGTACCACGCTACAACACGGCTCATGCGCCAGGTCCACTGTAAGGACGATGCTTTTTGTCGCTAGGCTCACGTTGAAATGAAGTACAGTTTTATCGCCCTTAACTCGCCTTTGTTAGACATTCAGTCGTGACCCTATCATTTTATGACGTAATATTACACGTAAATGTGTTTGTTGTATCCCCATTTACATTTTAGAAGATTCTGGGCCAAGATTTTGTACCTAACAAGATCCGAAAGAGCACTAATATTCGGCCGCGAGAAAATAATATTACTGAAGAACATGAAATGAGCATACACCCGTGTAACGATTATTGAATGCTATTATTAAACTCACTAACGTCGAGCAGTTTTCGCATAAAGGGCCCATCGGTTTACGCCGCTCGGCGGCGTGGACAGGAGGTCAGAAAGGCACGTTGCGTAATTTATAAACCCAGTCTAAAGGCGACAGGGCCTGACCTACTTATTACAACGGGCTTCGAACCACGTGATATGAGCCGACGTTTCGTTCTGGTTTCTTCGCTACAAGGGCTTACACCTAATGAATAGGGACCTGAAAAATTCGCGCTTTCTTTTAGACGCAAGCTAGAATTCCAGCAACTATAGGATTGTATTACGTTCACAATTAGCTGTTGAAATACTCGACTCTTCCTGGAAGTAGATGAGACAATAATAAAACTGTAACTGAATACAGGTCAATTTGACTGTGTCATCGAGCAGATAATAAACAGCTGATGTTTGCACGATTTCACATATATTCTTGGAGGCTAGCCTGCAGGTCAGTGAACCCGCGAATCTTTACGGTCTCTACTAATGAATAAAGACCTGAAAATTTGGCGTTATTCTGAAAGAAAATTGGACGCCAAGTTACTGTGCGCTCATCTGGCTTCTGTCGTTGGCCGACAGGTTGTGACTTTTTCAACCAGTGCTATCGTGTATCCTGTACGGCGTACACACAAAGACATGATATGATCCCGAAGGCAATAACGCCACGGAGTGTGTTCGGATGAATATAGGGCAGCGAAATCTATCATGTCGCCAATTTGCTCGTCTCTACTAATGATCATTTAATACGACGGAAGTTTTATGCAACGTAGAACTGGAAACTCTCGCGAGAATTTCTCAAGTGAGGTGGATGTAGAACGAGATTAGGAGATATAAAATGTCCTGTTTTCTGGCGTGAGGTTCCGCAACTTAAAAGGAACGAAGGACACCATTAGTCGTTCTGCGTTGGCCAGGGGATATTTTCGCTTTTAGAGTGGGTTGTGTTCCCATGTTGAATATGCAGATTTATATTTTCGGTCTGTAGCAAAGGAAATGGCCATTATAAAATCCTATTTTCATATTTCACACAAATAACCAACTAATTAAATAAAATCGGTATTAGTAATATTTTTGATAATTTTTTTCCCGTTTAAAAACATTCACTTCGCAGGACAATTTCATATAAATGTGAAGGTTTGGATGAATGACGGGCGGGGGTGGGGGTTGTGCCTGTAACCTATGACACCCCCCCCCCCATACTGGAACCTCTCAGGTAAGTATAAAGCATAACTGAGTTGTGCGTGGAGTAATTTGGAGAGTCATAGCGTTTATAAACACGTTTTATTAAATTATTTTTTGTAGCAGTAAACGGGAAGCACAAACAACACAGATATTAAAAAAAATATTGTAACTAACTACTTGTGTGTGTTTATATATATATATATATATATATATATATATATATATATATATTTTTTTTTTTTTTTCACATACATACACAGGATGTTCACAAAAAACACCGACAAACTCCGGCAGGTGATTCCTTGTTAAAAATAAAGCAGGAAACATGAAAGACACTTTGTACGTAATCATGACATTAAAGGATTAATTCGCCTTTGAAAATCAAATTTTAAATCTTTGATTTCCCCATAAACCAAACAGTGATCGACGTAAACTGACAAAACTCGGGATATTACTTCAAGACAATAAGGCCAACATACCAACAGTAAACACTAGTTGATACCTTCCATCCTTACGAAAATAAAAGTAGTGACTTCCTTTAAATTGCTGACAACTGTTTTAGCGTCAGGATAATCCAACATTTAAGTGTGAATTATTGAGAAATGTGACCTTAGTAATAAAAAAAAGGTCCCTTTTTGGACCATAATCAGATCTTATCTTACAGTAGGTGTAGCAGCTTCGCCGTTCTTTTAATTCGACGGAATAGAGAAATACATATTTCTTAAACTTGAGACTTAAATTCAAAGCACTGGGTGATAGTTGAATTATGTGTCATTCTTTAATGCACGTAAGTTTAAAAAAATAATAATAATATCCATCACTCGACTTACATGTCTATTCCAACCGACTGACCAAAATATTTTATCCATCAGAAATCTGCTGGTGCAAGGCCGCTAGAACTTAATGTTTGAGATGTGTCAAGGATTTTGTGTACAACTGCAGCGTAACGATTTTTTTACGCGTAATGCAACGATTGTCACGCGTTCTTGAAGCAGCCGCGGCCCGCGACCACCGGCTTTCCGCTGCAGCTGGAGCTGTCTCGGTCCACGGCGCATGCGCGGCGAGGCAGGCCAATGGGAGTAAACGGCGCTGCGCACGGCGGCCATGTTATACAGTTCGTGCAGCAAGTGCGGTCTGGGCCTGAGCGGGGTGGAGTGTTCTCATAAAGGCGTGTGTGTTCGGAGCCGAATCGCCGTTGGAAAATGCTGGAACTGTCGACTTTCTGGGCGATTTGTTGCGTGTGCCTCGCCGCAAGAGGACTGCCTAGCTATGTTGAGGTAAGCGAGGCTGTAAATTAAATATTACCGCTGCCAGGGCCTGGAATGGCTAGTTGCAAAGACTGAAGTGACTGTTCTCCAGAAATCGATTTTCGCTCCGCATTGAACACAGAAAGCCGTTTCGAGGCTATATAAAACTTAATTCATGCAGTTAAACTCCTTTGTATTTTGTTGAAGTGTTTTGTTTTACCGGCTTTATTTGTCGTTAAAACGGAAGTTTGGTAGTTGTTTTCGTGTTGGTAATGTAGGTACCTGTGTTTTGTTTGGATCAGTTCGAAACACATGTTTCTGTTTGACAGATGTTGTGAGTTTAGTTAACATAATGCAAATCAAGACAAACACAGAAACTTTAGTTTAACAACAAACATTTTTTCTGTATTATGTATAAGGTCGTAAAATTAATATGTTGCACAATGCCGTCACATAAAAAAAGCTTAAGTTTATATTATTTTTACTGATGCAGCCGTAGGAGCTACGCTATACTAAAATACATCAAACATTAGCAGCACAAATTAAGTGGACGTAAATTCATCGTTCTAACTACCTTGTTATTTACTTTTACGTCTAACCATGAATCGTGCAACTACTGCGCGATTATGATATGTTTATGTAGTCCGATGTCTTTTAATAAATTACCTAAATTGTTTTCGGCTCAGATATATGCATGGGAATAAACATATTATATATATATTTTTTCTTTTTAAGAGACAGCGTCTCAAAAACCACGTATGTGTAGTAAGTACTGATTTATTGAAAATGCCTATTTCAGTAATTTTACTTACGTTTACAGTTTTCGCAGGTCTGTTATATGAATTCAGTGAAACAAGCCTAACTTAGTTTTTTTTTTAAATTCCAGGAGAGCAGAAAGTATTTGCGATAGTGTGAGTACTTTTCTTGAAGTCGTGGTATTTTTTTAAACATGTCACCCCAAGTAATAATCCAAGAGTTTAGACTATACTGTACCAGTAAGTTATTCAAAGTCAAAGTTTTGGGTCATAAAATATATTTTAAATTGTATTCTGTACAACGCGATTTTCAAAAGTGCTCATGTTACCGTGAACAGCGAGCGAAGTGACCCCCGGTTTGTTCTCTGCTCAAATTCTACACGTCTCAGGGGGGTTGGGGGCAAATAATATCACAAGAATTCGGCACTGTGGGAATTATGGAAACACGTGTCCTAGCTTTCTGCAGCTTCGTGGATGCATTTCCAACATAAATTTAATATATTGTTAACAAGTAATATTAGGGAAAATATAGGCCTACCGTTTGTTATGAGGTGAAACGCATAAGTGCGGGTCAATTTTTAAAACTAAAAATTTGGCGTTCATTTATTTGTATCGTCTTGTATTATCGATGATATTGGCTGTAAATGTTGTTCGTTTTATATTTCTAAACTTTTTAGAAAATCTTTTCAGTGTTCTGTCTAAAATAAGTTGATTGTCACTGTGTATCCATTGGCATAAGTTAGTCTCCGACGCCACGATTTTCTGTCAATTAAATGCTGTTGCTATTCGTATGTTCTATAGTAGAAAATAACTGGAAAATGAGGGGTATGCGTATGATTAACTTGACATTTCAAGTACAACTTCTACGAGGAACAACCGAGGTACTGATAATGATTCGTTGTATTGATTTCTTGTGTGATTAACAACAGTTAGCGAGTGTCCAGGTGTTGCAATCGTTAAAATCATCTGGCCATCGACCGTTTGACGGTTACGGAACGTACTTGTATAAAATGAACCCTTCCACACCCTCGTGGACGTGTTGTACAGGAAGGATATTCGTTCCCGGTGCTGTACAGAGAGGGGACCGCTGCACAATGCAGTCGATGTGTTTAGTGTGCGGGTTGCGTCGTTTGCTTGTATTTGTACAGCTAATATTCTATAGAATGGTTAACGTCATTCATGAGTACATACATTAAATTTATCCAGGGGCACGATTATCTTTCATTTTAGTATTTTTATATGTATCTCATATTGTACGACTTGACTTGTTTATGTGCAGTTACGTACTTTTCGAAGCAATAAACTCGCTAAAAAGTTAGTAGCGTGAAATCAACACGTAGTTTTATTCACTGTGAAAATGTTATTGCTATTTATATTTTTAGAAAGGCAGTTGCAAGGTATAAATTGCAGTGTTATTTTGTCTACCGGCTATTGCCGCATTAAAAAAAAAAAGTTTAGTCATTCAAAATACGCTTGGCGCAACCAAGTAATTTTTATATGGCGAAATTAATATTTTTGTAGCTGGAACAAGTTACTTTGTTGCTTTTATTTACTTGCCCACGACTGTAATATTTGGTTAGTACAACTAAATATTTGTTTGACTGCGCTTAAGTTTTTGTGTCTAAGTAAGGTTGAAAAAAAATAAGGTAGTACCGAGATTGGAACCCGCGATCCATCGCTCATTAGCATCTGCGGCAGGGGCGTCATTTCAGGTTTTTCCAGGAAGGGGGGGCAAGATTTTGTTTTCTGACGACAGTGACCTTGTTGCATATTTTTTATTAATTAAGCATTTATAAATTAGATACTTTAGGCCTAATAATAAAACTTCAGTTGTATGTCCTTAAGTTAGCATTATTTACATTTAAAAATACAAAAAATATATGACGCCCCTGATCTGCGGCTAAGTCGGAACGCTGACGTTTGATAATTTGTTATTTGTAATAGCCTATATTATAATTCGTGATGTATGCAGATGTCTATAACACTTTTTACGTGTTTATTTTTAGTTTTCTGTAGAAATAGTTTCTCGGGATTGGTTGCAGTTACATGCATCTGTATCATTAAGGACACTTACGAATATCGCTATAATGCTAATTATCACAGAAATTGCGAAATAATGATCGAGGTGCGATTACGGCGCGTAAAAACAGTAAGGATAGGTTGGCCCCGTAAAATGTACATTTCTGTACTTCCAAACAAATTATTAATTTTGCATCATCCAAGTAGGCCTATTTAATCAACAGTTGTAATTTGTCAAATAAACTACATATTTTTTAAATCACCAACAAAAGGCGTTGTTCTTGTAACAAAATCTTGTTAACCCAAATATGTATTCAAACAGATATTTGGAAATAATTTCTTTCAGTGCTAATTATTTAGCTAAACACAACCTGCGTTAACGATAAAACATGAAACAATCTGTCACAACATATTGGTACGTGGCACAAATAGGTACATCTTTTATCACGATATTTGCGAATCTTGGAAAAGAAGCAGCCTGGGATGGGATTAAGACGGTTGACTAGTTACATAATTTGAATTTAAAGTATGTGCGCAGTCACGGTTGTACGAACTTCGCCCAGAAATATATTTTTTTTTCTGGTTCAGCCTTAGTTCAAGTTCAGTTTATATTGCATCCAAAGATTATTCCAAGGTATAAGAATGTTCAAGAGAAGTTGCATGTAGGGGCCCTACAGTGAAATCTGAATTGTATGTCCCGATGTTATTTATTATTCCAAACTGTGCAGTGCTTAAGATGAATTTCACGTGCTGGCAAGCATGAACTAGTTAGGTATACTAAATCGATGACCCAGTTCAAAAGGGAAACAACTAAAAAAACTGCGTTTTTGAGTTTGGCTCACCAACACATAGAAGTGCTCTCTATCCAGTTGAAAAAAAAAAGAGCACGTAAATTCACTTGTTTTACTAACATGGCACTTTTTCTTATTGTCAGTAAAGAGCTAAAAATTATATAATTTTATTTTAAAGTGCGGTATTTCAGCAAGGCAGACTATAAACATTTAAACACCTTAAATAGTTACCTCTATACCTTTGCTTCGAATTAACATCAACCAAATATGTTAATGAACCATTTTTCGGCGGAACGAAAATCTCTTTGTATACATTTTACTCACAACTGGGAATTTTTAGTTGTTTCTCTTTTGTACAGGGCCATCGATACACCGAAAACTGGCGACATCGAAAACATTTGTTTACTCTGTTTCACATAACTGACGTAACATTTGACGGCTCTGAGGGCACGTACGTAGGCCACTTGGGGATCAGTCATTTTGGAATAATGGAACTTCGGCATTTAATTATGCCTGTAAATTTATTATAACGTTTTATACTTTGACAGGGCAGAGGAAATAGTTTCTTACATTGTATACAGTTGGCTTTGTTTGGCTACTAATGCTTATACTGTACCTGTGGCCATCTGTAAGAAAAAAAATATTTTTTTTTCTTTCGGAAGGCTGCTAGTCAAAAACTAAGAAAGGCATTGAAGTTGCCACAATTTGGTAACGCTTAAGACGGTAATATCTGTGCTATGTCATGTGGGACATTTTAATAAATCTCATTGTCAGGAACTCAAAGCGGAAATTGGTGAATTTGAAAATGGCAGGTACTGACCCCCTTTAAGTATTCTAGATTTTTGATACAATATCAGTCGAACTTTATGCATTTTTTTTTCACCGTAATATGTCGAAATTTTTAGAACTGCATTGCCCATGACAATTCTTCACGAAAAAAATAAATTAAGTGGGTTATGGTTACCCTGCAAAGTCAAAGTAACCCAGACTTACGGTACTGACGTTTATTGTGTACTGCGTCCTTTAAAATAACTCACAAATTGACACATATTGGTTGCAACGAATGCTATTTTCAGTGCGGTAGTCCGTACGGTACGAAGTTCCGCACATGGCAAATGGATCTTAAAAAACTGTTGTGAGGGTAGAAAATCCTTTTTTTATGTGGAGAACTTAACTGAACTGAAAAATTGCTTAACGCGATTGACGTACTAATGTAACACACACACACACACATATATATATATATATATATATATATATATATATATATATATATATATATATAAAGTTAGACGACAAACAGTTTCAATTTCGACGGTAAAATTTTGTTAACTAGTGTGTGTAACGGTAAGTTAATTCCCCCACTGTAAGCCCTCCTCATTCAACTCTCCGGAAGTCATGTGTAGGCTGGAGACACACCCATGCGTTCCTTCTTCGTGTTCACCTCCCACCTCACCTTGTCCCCTCCCCCTCCCCTTTGTCCTGTTAACTCGGTATCTTCACCTTCGTACCAGCCGTAAAGTCACGACCAGTCGACGCCCACACGAACCTTCCAGACGCACACCTTATGTTCCCAACTCACATTCTGCCTGACCATGTTGCACAACGCCTTCAAGCTTACTGTTTACTTACAGCCGTCGAAATACGTATTGACGTTTACTAGGGCCATGACATTTTCGCGAAAAGAATTTTGCCTCAGTTTGTTCCTGTACCTTATGTGCACATACACAATTCTGATTCGTAGTCAGTGATTGGGTGTTTTAACTGCCACGTGTCAATAACATACACGTGGTGTCACTGTAACCTTACTATGGTTTACGCAGTCAAATATAAGACGTAACTTCACAATTACACTCTGCAAATAACAATGAAGCAGAGCTGCAGATGTGCACGTAAGGCACTGAAACAGACTGGGGCAAAATTCTTTCAGCGAAATGTTCATGGCCCTAGTTCTATAGTACGTCTCGAATTTTGTAAGAATCAAACACTTTCCTGATGGTTTGTGCAGAGAAAAAAAAATTCCTTCGGGGCTTTAAGAGGGAATTCACCAAAAATTGTAATTGTTTTAATAATTTTAATATTTATACGTGATGTGGTTTCTTTTATATACATACGTTGTGACTATTTTGTACTGTAATGAAAATATTTTAGCTTTCATTAAAAAAATTCGCACTGAAGAACAGTGTCACGGACTACGCCATGACATGTATAAAACCACATTAATGATTTTTTGTATTTTTAGAAATTATTTATTTTAGTTTTCTTCATTACCTTTTTAATACAAAATATAAATCAAGATTTTTTTTTGCCATTTTGGTACTCTTACGGACTTAGCCGAACAGAGTGGCTGGCAGGACAATACACGTTCCATAAATATTATAGAAACGTGTATACATATTACAGTCATTTTGGACAACTTTGTACCGGTCAGGGAAACTTTTTACCACCAGCCCAGTTTAATTTCGAATGAAGTAACTCAGAATTTAAGAATGCGGTTAGGTTATAGATGAATAAATTTGTTGATCTTAAAGTTTGCATAGTGGTTGAATGCTACATAGCTATTATAGCCTATAAAAGAAGATGCAGTGTTATCCCAAAATGGTACAAAGTTATCCCAAATGACTGTAGTGTTTTAATGGCAGTGATGATTTTTTGCTCGGAAAGAAAATATTTCTAAGATACCATATTATATTTAACTTACAGCTTAACTTAAATGTGATTCGATTTCGAAAATGTGCCTACTAATAAATACTACATGCACACATGAGGCGTTATGGAACGATGCTGGTTAGAAAAAATGCACTGCTTATTTCGTGGGTGCGGTGTTTACATTTCTGTTCTTCTACGCCTCTGTCTATTTACCCAGTTTCTGTATCTGTAGTATTTCCGACAAGGCTGCAATAATTTAGTTTTGTTATAATTACATCTTTCATTGATTCTGTGTTTGTTTATTTGTATTTACATTTGCCGCTATATTACTGCTCGTTGGTCCCGTGTTTATTTATTTGTATTCACATTTACCGTACTTTAGTGCAATAAAATAGTGGTAGCCTAGTAGATATGTAATTTATACAATAAATGCGTAATAGGCACAATACAAAACAATTTTAATGACATACAGTATAAAAAAGAATGCAATAAATGTGTTTAGTTTGCGTTTTAGCAATTGTTTTTAACTACAGCACTGAAATGAAAACTTTGATTAAGGTCCAAAACATCACTACCAATAAACGCGTGGCTGTTTTATATGGCCGTCAAATATTTTTGTACAAATCATAGTGGTCGCACGGTGCCTACAACTATCTACATCACCTAGGGGGAGAAAACCGGACCAATTTCAACATGATCACAGCAGACCCCTACACTCAATTTAAGTGATTTTTAGAAACGTGACTATGTTCATTGCATGAAATAATAATCCCAACCTTCCTTCTTCAGAAAACCTCGCCCGTTCAGTTAATCTATTTGCATATAGGCTTCAGGAGCGTCATTTCAGGTTTTTCTTGGGGGGGGGGGGGGGGGCAAGATTTTTTTCAGCGTCAGTGTCTTTGTTGCATATATTTTATTAATTAAGCATGTATAAATTAGAATCTTCAATAATACAAAATTATATTTTATGCACTTAAAATTCTAAATCTAGCCCCTCCTAAATGACGCCCCTGGGCTACATGTCAGTCAGTAATATATAGGGCTAGGAATAGTTCGCTAGTTCAACGACCCACATACTAGAATTCATTATCCTGTGTATATCGAAGCCCTACCATTTGTCCATTACCTTCTACTCATTCATACAGAAAACAATGAACTAATAGACGGGGCTTGAGTATGCATAGTACATTGGATTCTAGCATTCAGGTCAGTGAACTCGCGAATTTTTCCTAGCCCTAGTATGTAAACGTACGCACTGGGCAAATAGGTGATTATTCTGCGCTCGACAGGGCTTTTTATGTTCGGCCAAACGCGTTTTTCAAACGTTATACCAGTGGTGCAGCCACTAAGGGAGGCTCCGGGCTATTTGCGGTCCCCCATCCTTATTTTCCCTTTCTTGCAAGTGTACGTTAGATATACGTCCAGAGAGTTTTTATAGGGTTAATGAATTACAACTGTTTTCGAATATACATAAATCACTTCAAAATGGTGGGTGTGCCTGTGTGTGAAAATTATCTTATAACTAACGCTCAACCAAAATGTCGAGGATGTTCGCAATGAAATACTTAATTGTTAAGTATCGTCACATTTCATACTAGTAGTGGCAAACAATCGTCTGGGCAATCGACAGTAAAAAAATCGCTCTGGAGCAAAAATATCACAATGAACATCATAAGGTAATTTAAACTAGACACTGCAAATAAGATTGGAAAATAGAATCATTTACTTTCTGCTAATAATTCAGGACTGGGGGGTATAATAGTCTATATTTGCATTACCTCCCCTAAGATTGAACCTCTGTTTCACTTTATACATGGGATAATATATTATTTCTCATTTTTGAAATAAAAAAAATTAAATTATATAGCAATTTCTGTGTACCTTACGCTGCAGTACGGACTTTGCGACCGAGCTGTAAACGTATAATTAGGTCCCAGTCAGTCCTGCAGTTTTTTTATATTCATAATTTGGCTGACTGATTGCGGCCTAAATATACGTTTACAGCTCAATCACCATGACTGTACTTGTAGCGCAAGTAAAATAGAATTTGCTACATAATCGCGGATTCAATAGTGTTCATCTCAGAATTTCACTAAGTGGAAAAAAAATGATGAAATTCAATGTGGTGACTAATACCGAACCACAGTTGTGGCCCGCTGGATTCTATTCTACACTAACAAAACTTCGGGGAAGGTAATAAATGTAATAAATGTTTAGACGAGATTTTCTAACGTCTACACTAAGTAGCAGACCCCAGTCTAGCGTACGAATTAGTGCTCGCACTCGTCTGCCGAAGGGTCGTGGGTAGAATTACACCTAGGATGTGGTTGTTATTGGCTTGAAGATTGTGCGAGCAATTATTTTTAAAGGTTTTTATAAAATAAGCGTTACATGCATTATGCGGGGAAGTATCATCACTGATATACGGTCGAAAAACTTATTTTTGTCGTAACTTTGATTTCAGTGCAATCTTATATAGCTGTGTAGGTCAAATACTGTAGTTAATAATGGCATTTATGAATTGTATTTATCTATATAAACACTGCTGCAGAAGCCACTTCAGTGTTTTTTTTAAGAAACGAATGTTTTTTAGTTATCAGATAATGGTTTTAATGTAGGAACACGAAGGAGGTAAAGTAATAGAGCTAAGTGCTTGAAAACTGAGTATGTATATGAGCATTTGGATTATTATGTGCCCTGTTCCAAACGTACAAATCCGTGCTGTTAGCTGTAAAATTTCCTTTTATAAACGCATGTTATCGAAATGCAGAACACTACGACTGAGTCATTTGCATGTTTAACGGGACTGTTGAAAACTGAAGGCTCCTCTGTTAAACTGGCTGTGCATTATAAGACATATTTCAATGCTACCGGTTTTTCTGATCTTTGCTTATTACGCTTGAAATACCTCAAGTTTTTTTTTTTTTTTTGGAATGGAATCTGATTGCTAATGTTGTGGAACAGTAGTCCTTTGTATCGGGATTATGGTTATCGACTGCTTTTCCGATAATATTTTCGCTGCTGGGTCGAAATGTTTTGGGGAAGTGATTTACACAATATTTTGCTTAAATTACGTACAGTTTAATGCATCGTCAAGTAGATAAATATAACAGTTAAATTTAATTATTTTTCACTGTTTTATTTTTACCTGACAATGAAGTTATCTCGCTCCTATTACAGCCTAGCTTGCGGTAGGTGTCCTGAAATGCAATTAACTTAAAATCATGGTTTATCGGTTCAAGAAGTTACAGTTCATGTCATTCACAAATAAGGGCGATTGGTTACGCGGATCTCTTAAGATGGCACAACGAGAGGAATATCTGAAATATTTTTGAAACACTTGCAGAAGCTACCGTATTTGTTCCCCACGGGTCAAGCGTTGAGACACCCCCCCCCCCAACCCTTATCAGACCGTTTATATTTGTACCTCGATACATATGCAAGGTGTTTACTGATACCTATTTGCGTTGTGTTAGTGAATATTTTAAAAGGGAGAAAATATTGTAAAACCGTCACATATCCCATGTGTTAAAAATTATATTTTCTATGTAGCCTAATTTTTATCGAAGCAAATAATTTGGCTACATAGTAAAAATAATTCTCAGCATTTTTTTTGTTACGGTTTTATGATATCGACTTCCTTTTAGAATTTAAACATAACTTAATAAAAAACGTAAAAAAAAAGATGCATGAATTTACGGCGAGAGTTGCGGTAGAAGATGTTTTAACCGATAAAGTGGCGCAGTTTATTAGGTCCGACTATGAACCGGAGCTCTGTATACCCCTATATGCGACACAAAAAAAAAGCTTATTGGACACCACGAAAGATTTTGTAGTTATGGACCTTACTAAGAGTTTTCTTGTGGTAACAGTAAACAGTTTTTGCTGCCCGCAATAAAGTTTTGCGATGACTACAAAAATATTTTGTAATTACTACAAAAATGTTGGTGAAGTCCATATTGACAAAACATTTTGTGGCCACCACAAAACAGTTTTTTTTTTCTGTGGAAAAGGAAGGAAAAACGGGATAATATGTGCAATCAAAAAGACCTCGAGCGGTAGCTGCCTTATTAACATATGAGACTAATTGGAGAGTCAGTGATTTTTCGCGAAAATAATTTTGCAACAATTTGTTTCATTGCCTTATGTGTACTTCTGCAGCTCTGGTTCATGGCCAGTGATTGGCTGTTTTTATCTCTCAGCGTGTCAGGGTTCTACCAGCAAAACATAGACGCGCGGAGTCGCTGTAATCTTGTTCTGATTGGCACAGTCAAATGAGTGACGTCTCTGCACAAATACATTCTGCCAATAACCATGGAGCAGAGCTGTAGACGTCCACGTAAGGCACTGAAACAAATTGTTGCAAAATCCTTTTCGCCAAAAATCACTAATCGGCAAGTATAATAAAATAATAATGAATCCTAGATAGGGCCAATATCGACATACAAGACCAGGATTACAAACAAGTAGAAGGAAATTATAATCGTGGAAATATGAAGCTCTGCAGAGACGGAATGTTAATCTTGTGGACGTCACTTTAAAACATACGTGGAATTAGTGTCTGCCCCGCAGTAACACCAATAGTTGGAAATGACTGCTGTTCAAGAATACGCTTTGGCCGAAACTGAAATACTGTAATGTTGTCTTTCAGCATTGATTCAAGCTCATTTCGGGCATCTCACGTAATACATGGAGAACATTAGTAACCACTGAACTGCAGCTGCTGTTAACGGGAAATTTGTTGGTGCTATGCATTTAGTATGCGTTTCTCTAATTAAATATGGACTTTATTTTTTGCTACCTTCCTGTCTGTTTTGTTGCCCCATGCCGTACTCGTGAACTCCTTGTGCACGTTCTGTCAGTTCTTAATGATTGCATTGTCTGGACTTGTTCCCCAGCATCATCCCACAATAAGCCAGTATCGTTTACATTAGACGGCTGAGGAGATAGTGAACAAACGTCTATGATTATCTTCTTCTGACGAATGCCGTTGTTTCGAAAGGTCATATGAGGCACGCAAACCTCGCGTTCCATCCATCGCTTATCGTGACTCCCGTGTCACACTACCATCTGACATAAGGTATTACGAAACGAATCCACTTCATGTGTACCACCTGTTTGTAATTATTCCATTACTGTCAACGCGACGACGCGCGTACAACACTGGAAGACAAGAATATTTGTAGGTATAAAATGATGACCATGTGACGAACGATCCAAAGGTAGGCCTACTAAAATCTTTCTCATTACTGTAACGATTGTCTATGGGTCAGGAAATCATTCAATATTCAGGAAAGTCACTGTGCTGATCTTATATACTGTACGTTTACGTGCGCGTTTGTGCATAATTTTTCACCTACGTCTTTTATATTAACTTTTCCCTTTTATAGGCTGTTCACTCAGCAGAACTTGTAAATAATTAAAAATATGTTTTATTGGACCAATACATGTTAACTTTTGATAGTGTTGAAATGTTTACACTGTTTTTTTTTTTTAGTTAGGCCTACATGAAAGTTTTCATATTAAAACTAGTAAATATAAACTGCTGAAAGAAAACTTTGTGCGGTACTCACATTATCGTGAACGGCGTATAGCAAAGTTTATTTTACACCATCCATAGAATATTTCAAAAGTCTGAAACACACTTCTGAAATGCTGCTACTGTAATTATTTATCCACTCACACGTGTTAATGTTTACTTAAAGTATTCAGATCTAGGTTTTGGATATTTTTCACCTATTAGTTTGAAAATGATTCAGATTACCATGAAACAGATTCATCACTGATATTGATATACTTCTTTTTAAAAAGTGTTTGATTTCCTCGCCACATGCACAGCAAGGACATTGACTTGTTGAATCTTAAACACGTATGTTTCGATAACCTCGCGAGGATACAACATACATACGGCCACCTCGCCGGGGCTGTAAGGAATCCTGCATCCGTGGAGACGTGTAACGGGGCACTTTTAACCCGACAGCACATCGCCGCGGGAGGAGGGACAATAACTTAATTAGACTGCCCTGCAGGTGTGGTGCCTCCCTGGGGCCGGGCTGTTAGGGCGCGTAATGGGACAAGTTGTAGGCGTCCCCCGCAGGCGTTTAGCGCAGCCATCCTACAATCCCGCCCGTCGCCGAGCCGGCCAGCATCCTCCTTGGGTTTCTTTCAGGGTGACTTTTTAGGAGGAAAAATAAAGAGATGTGATGACCATTTTTGGATCATGACCCGTATTGCTGACGGTTTGTTACTTGCGCTGCGGGCTCCTGTAACTGTGGGATTAGCAGGCTGTTATTTGGTTCGTATACGACGGAAATGGCAGGTCTGTCTGTCACTGACCCGAACATTTTCATGGCAGCAACATTTTAGGACTAGTGGCTTCGGAGCTACAGTCACTTGCCCGCGGAAATAATGTAATTTCGCTTCTTGTATGTTGCTTTCGTTAAAATAATAATTCCACCGAAATACTTTGGCTATACTGATGCGAACACTTCAAATAGAACCGCAACGGTGGACGGAGGAATCAGTTCTAACAGACGTGTTTACGTCGGTCATGGCGAAGACACGTCACCCAGGTACGTGCAGTAACACGCTGTGTTCCACGTGAACATTACCACGACGCACCAGGCTGTACTAAACTGCCTATCTGCACGTTAGAGGCTCAGAAGCGACGGAGCTATAAGGGCGACCTTTAAGCGCGCGCCAAATTCCGCATCTCCATAAAGAGCCAAGCGCTGAACTAGCGTGCAAGATTTTCGCCGATCCATTTTTACTATGGCGACAAATTTTATTGGTGGAAAGTCAGTAGTGTGTGTTCAGTGCACATTTCTGAGTTTTACACGTTCGGTTAGTACATTTTGAAGTACGGCGGTGCGGGCCTGCAACAGTGTTTTTAATGAGCGCGGGTGTCTTAGCAATGACATTTCGTCCCTGCAAATTGTTTTCTTTACGCATATTAGCACAATGTGCATTTATGGAATAGTTTCGTAAACAAACTTATTTACGAACACATTGCAACGCATTTGAATCGCATGGTAGGCGGCCGCCTTAAGCGTCATTGGGCCTGGCGCGTGAGCCGTACTATAGTGTGTTACGGAAAGCAATTTTTCTTGTATAACTATCAGACATATTTCCAACGCGTTTATGTACGAAAAGAAGACCCACTTTAAACTGTGTCCTTATGGTTATAAAAATTCCTCCCGCTAATTAAAACATGATTACCAAGGTCCTCAAAAGTACTAAAAATTACTTTTTCACTTTGCTGTAGCTGAAAAACCATTATCGCAAAACAAAATAATAGAAACCTGAATTGGACTTTGTCACATATTTTCCACAAATATAACAACAGGTCATCGCTTGAAGTCCCGTTGAAAACCACATTCAACGAAGACACTATACGCTATTTTAGTCCTTCGCGCCTAGAGGCGATGAGTTGTTTGACTGACGTGTTACATTCGACTTATCGCCTTCCCTATTTCCGTGCCTCAAAAGCATTAAAAAAAAACTAGCCTCCACTGACTCTGCAAGGCTAGGACAGGGCAGCACATCCCAAATATGACGATACTTCCGAACCGGGCGCCTGTGGGCGGCTGCCAAACGATTAGGGTTGGCGTAAAATGAGGCTTTACAACGAAGAAGTGACGGAATGCTAAGGGCTAGTACCATGAGACGTCGGCCACGTTTTGGAAGATGCGATGAACCTGGATCAACCCCACCGGGATTCGAATCCGAGCCGCCGTTATGGTCTAACCACTACACCGTCGCGGCCCCTGCCAGGCTGTACTTAATGCCCCCAGATAAGCACCACAAAGTTCAGTGTCTTGGTGCTAATGCCCGCAGTGACGTTATAATCCTCATCCCACAAGCTCTCGTGCGGCAGGCTTTTAGACGATGCATAAATCTGTAGCAGACTAAGCTACACCTTGACAACGTCAGGCGTGTTTCGTCGAGAGGCGAGAGTGCTTGTCACATGTGGCGAGGAAACCTATTATTAGGGATAGTTAGAGATGATGGCATATTGTGAAAATATTTTGTGCCAACATACCATTGAAAAAGAAGAACATGTGTGTATTCAAGCAGACATTATCTGCTCACTGGCTGCTCGATGACGCAGTGATATGGGCCTGTATTTAGTTGCTTCTGTACTAACGCATTCTAAGCGTGTAAGGCGCCGTCTCCAACTAGTTGTGGGTGAAAGGATATGGACCACATGGTTATTACTAGAGGCAAGATTATTTCACGTATTGATTGTAGGTCAGGTTAAATGTCAAATAATGTATACTTCACTACTCCTTCTGTGATTAGACGACACCTGTTTTTAACACATCTTTGACGACTGCAAGCCAGTGATAAATAAGGAAACAAGTCGAGGAGGTAACACGTGACAATAGATATTTGTAGAGACATGTAAAATTGGCGTTATCATTTGGTAGCAGGCTAAACTTCACTTTCCTATACATAACAGAGGATAATCTGCGATTCAATTGGCCACGAACTTTTATGTGTTGTTATTTGTGTGTGTTACGTCTTTACAGAGATTGGCCTCTCTACCGTGTAAGCATTCTCCGCGGTAAGTCGCGACAATATCGGTTATAACAAGCCTATAGTCACTTGGAGTCTAGTCAGATTCCAGAAAATAACGCGAATTTTGAATATCTCTAGATATTTGACTTAGGCCGGTGTGTGTATAGGTCTGAGAAGACTATGTTGTTGCCAGATTAATACGCGAAATACTCGTGCCTCAGGTTATTACTACACCACTTGAGTTAACAGATCATACTGTACAATATATAGAAATCGCAACCCGGGGCACTCTGCTGAGAGTGTGTATAAAGCACGCAAAATATGGATCATATGTCGTATCTACTTATATGAAAAGTACCCTACTTCGCTACTAGTGTTCACACTGATCGTGATGGACTGTGTTAGATCATTTTGTCGCGTGTAGAGTTCGAAGTAAAAAACAATTTCTTCCTGCGTGTAAAACTCGTATCCTTACGTTTGTAGAACCGCCTCCTGCATTTATGCCGTAGAAAGCGCAGCTGGTTTGTTGTAGGCGTGGCCGTTAACTTTCATCAATATTGGTATCTCCACTGTTATTGTCGGCGCCGCCACTGAGGTGCTAACCTACACGATGCTTGGTTTCACGGGTGGATCTGTAGTGTAGTTAGCGTTGTCCTGTGTGAGGGTTTTCACATCAACGGTGAGTCATGCTCTGTTCTTACAAAAATCAATCCCTGGTGGGACAGTCCAATGCTGGGTGTGGTCGGACATGTTCAGGCGGGCACCGAAAGCTCGAGTAGCACGGATTATTTTATTTCTTCCGCAGCTAGGGTTAATTATACAGCACGTTAGGGGAAATTTATCATAGACGAGTTTTCAAGGGGCAGTTATCGCCTACAGGAGCGCTGGTACCAGTAAGGGGTCCATTTCATGCTGAACTTAAGATCACTATTTCGTTGTGATTGTGTTCCTTTTTGTATATAGATTTTGCCCCCTTTTAGAAATTTTTTTCGTATTATTTTATTAGTTTTCTGTGTTATTAAGGTAACTTCTGCTTGAGTTCGTTTTGTTTGCACAGATTCTCATTTTATTCCCTTCTTTTATCTGCAGGGCTGCATCACCGTATAGGTAGAGACGTGTAAAATTCACCACCAGGCTAGACTCCAAATGGTTATATACTCGCCCAACTTCCCCCATAGGTAAAAAATGCCGTGGTCTGCCGGGTACAATGCATCTGTCCAATAATTACCAGTTGCAGGTTTGAGTGACCAACTTGCTGTAAAGCGGTAACGCATGTAGCTGACATCGCATAGAGACTATGGCCAGTGTCATCTCATACTGTAACCGTGTATATGTAGGAATGCTAAGTATAGTCTCTTACCAAATAATAACGCGAATTTTGCAGGTCCCTACTATTGCAGGATCCATTCTGTCGTAATGTATTTCATTCCGATAACAAGCCTTTCAGGAGGAAATTTTACAGCTAACGACGCTGATTAACGTTCGTAAGACACGTTAGTGCATTAGACAAAAGACTATGGTGTGAAGCAGCAGAAAACATTACTTGAATTGCTTCCTAATAATTAAAGCCCAAACACAGAAAATCTGTTTCTTTATTTTAGTTCGTTATCGGCAGGGCACATAATATTCCACTTTTTTTCATAGACACAGTTTGCATTCGCTTACAGCTCTATTACTTTACCTCATTCCTGTTACTACATTCAAACCTTCACCTGATAACTATAAAAAATTACTTTTTTAAAAATGAAATATTGAAGTGACTTCTACGTATAGGGTTAGCTCTGAAATTAATTTACTAACAATTGTATTGGAACTCTAATAGTTTTAGATAGTAATTTCAAATTAACACTAATTCAAAACACTGTTATATTTTTTAATAGGCCTATTACCCTGAAATGTAAGTTATGACAACAATATTAGCCCTATTTCAGTGATGATCATCAATTTTACGTACAATTCATGTAACACTGCCTTTATAAAATTCAATTTTTTTTTTTAAATGATACTTCCTGGTACAATTTTTAGGTCGGTAACAGCTATATCCGAAGGAAAATTCTACCTACGACCTTCAGGTAGACGCGTTGTTACGATTGATTAGCAAGAGACTCGCCTGGAGGACGGGCTAGCGACGACGGCAGTGCAATCAGGTCAAGGGTTTCACAAGACAAGGGCCTCAGCGATTCTCCCCACCGGCACTGGAGTGTGTCAATATAACGCAATGTATCGGGGGAATCGGGGTCTGTCTCCTTCAAGCCTTCCAGCCGTCACCACCTCGCCAGGATGGTTCTGGGTCGAGACCCACGACGTGCCGCCGTCCGTCGATAGCCGACACAATCATCATCAGCCTCCGGCATCATGCTAACGGTGAGGTCTAAGGTGTCCAAAGGCTCACCCATCATAGAGTAGAACAACATAAATATTTAAACAGTCGCTCCCCTCCTATATAAATGATGTAGTACAACCGTGTAGTATTTTGTAACTAACTTGTGTAGAGTAAAGCCACATAATTATAATTACATTAACATAATTCATTTAACAGTAACCCTCACCCTTAACTTAACCACTTAAATAGTTTCTTTATAAAATGCCTACCTCTGGCTACAGCCACCCAACCCTATAAATAATATGTAAAACCTACTAAAATATTTGTTTTACAACAGTGTGCAAGTATTAATTCCCACATTGAGAGACGTCGAGTGTATTTTGCAGATATTATAAAAACCCTAAAGGGTTCCTACCTTCCCCGAAAATTTGTTATGCGGCCGCGGTGGTCGAATAGTCAGTCCATTTGCTTCCCACCATGAAGATCCGGGTTCTATTCCCAGCGGGGTCGGTCCCGGGATTTTTGCGTGTGGCAATCGTGCCGGACGATGCCGTCAGTCGGCGGATTTTTCTCGGGGATCTCCCGTTTCCCCGCCCCTTCATTCCGGCGCTGCTACATTCTATCATGTCACCCCTCACCAGTGCTAAAGACCTCGATGTTGAGCAATGACCAAAATTTCACACTCTCACTCCTTGTACGAGGACATTTTTTTCATTGAAGATTGCCCCGACAACTATTGTTTGCCGCCAGGATGATTGTTTTTACAGCAATTAAGAATTTCATTACGAACATCGACATTTTGGTTCCTGGGTATTACTTACAAGACAATTTTCACAAACTTGCTCCACGCCATGCTGTGGGGATGATGTGTTTTCGAAGATAGTCTGAATCCATTAACCATATAAGAACTCTCTGGACTTATTATCTACCTGCAAGGAGGGAAACTAAGATTTCGTTGATGGCTAGAAGATAAACCCGTGGCCTTCCGTTGTTGCCGCGCCCCTGGTACCACGTTCACAAAACGCATTTGGCAGAATCTTTCGTGCGCAGATTCGTCACCTAATTGTCCATCGTGTACGCCTCAGTCATATTTTATTGGCTCACATATATACACACAAAGAAATTAACTGAAAATGTGAGGCTTTTTTGAGGAAGAGATTTGGGATCCTTACTATCATGCTTGCTATCACGGGTCTGCTGTGGTATTGTTGAAATTATCTACTAATTTAGTGTATGTTGAATATCAAGCTTTGTTTCTGTAGTACAAATTGATTAATTTAAACGTAAATATGATGTATAAATTATATATGAAACTATGTAATTTTGTCTTATCATAACAGCAACCTTTGTACAAATGCCTCTAAATTGCTTAGAAACTTATTATCTTCTTACGCTTTGAACTTCATTTGAGTGATACGTTTCATATGTATGCTGTATCTTTAGCGGACTTATTGAATCGTCTTCGTTCTTTTCGCTAAACTACAATGTAAACATATATTTTATGGCATGTAAAATATGTTTTTAACTTTTACGAACTTTTACAGACAGCAATATGCCTGCCTGCTTCTTGTAAATTGGAAGGATGCCACGTTCAAACAGACCCACTGTTTATAATAAATTTCGGGAAGTAATCATGCATTTTTTGTCAAAATTAGGGTTGATAACGGTCAAACCGGTTGCGTGTTTCTGAATTTAAAAATGTTCAAATGGAACCGATAGGTTTTACGGAAATGTTATTTTGAAGTTATTCTTAATTGGGATGATGAACTATTGCCATGTTCAAAGTAGTGGACTCGGCCAAAACATCACTGTTGTTGCAGCGATATTTGAAGTTATTAAAAGTACCTTCTCCCCCTGGTCTAGGGAGAATTATTTTTCGAAGTCATGAGCAGAGTTCAAACTTTTTCTATCTTGCTACTTGCTTGCGTGCAGAGTGTGGAGAAGTGTCGAAGGTATTGGCATCGGCTTCCACTCACCATGCCGGGGGAACGCTGCTGTTTTTAATTAAAACTCCGGGTGCTTCCGCTCACCTCTTTTTTTCTTTCGGTAGAGTTTTTTTCCCCACTTCGGGCATCTGGCGGTAACTTAGTCTGGAATCATGGACGCCCGGACATTCCACCACGCCAGCTGCGTGGACTGCACCTTCCCGGTCGACACAAGCTGTCAGGTCAGTTTTATTTTAAAAGACATTCCACATGACAAGTTTTGTTCATCCGAGTGACTGTGTAATTTGCGTGTGTGTACACACGTATCCCACGCTAGGATTCCTACCTACAAGTTCATCAATTTATGTCCTGCTACAAAAACATGTTTTCTTTCAACATAGATTCTTAATGATTAGTAGGGCCCGGTAGTTTTCGCGAAAAGATTTTTGCCCCACTTTGTTTCAGTGTCTTACGTGCACACCTGCAGTTCAACTTCATGGCTATTGACAGAGTATTATTGTGCAAAGTCGTTATTCATTTGACTGTGCCAATCAGTACACGGATAACTGTCACACATCACGTCTGTGATTTACGGGTTTAACCTCCACACGCTGGGTGTTACGGCATCCAATCACTGACCACATAGCAGAGATGCAGGTGCGCACGTAAGGCACGGAAACAAAGTGCTGCAAAATTCTTTTCGCGAAAATTACCGGGCTCTAATGATTAGAGACACTGGAAAGTCGCTAAAATATTTAACATAGTTTCCGATAAACTGTAGTATCTCAGTCGTGACACGTGTGAACAGTTTTCTGGCAAATCACACGCGTTCTGTGTTAAAACTGTTCAGTTCTAATTGGGCCTGTTGAAGAGGGACACAGTGCTTCATATAAACGGTAGCTAGAGATAGGAAATTCCGCGAAAAGATTTTCATCACTAGAGATAGGAAATTTCGCGAAAAGATTTTTGCAGCACTTTGTTTCAGTGCCTTACGTGCGCACCTGCATCTCGGCATTGTGGTCAGTGATTGGATGCCGTAACACCCAGCGTCTTGAGGTTAAACCCGCAAATCACAGACGTGATGTTTCGCAAGTATCCGCTTACTGATTGGCACAGTCTAATGAATAACAACTACGCACGAGACTCTTGTCAATAGCCATAAAGTTGAGCTGCTGGTGTGCACGTAAGGCACGGAAACAAAGTGGGGCAAAAAATTTTTCACCAAAAATTCCTGTCCCTATTCATCACTTTGTTTTAATGCCTCACGTGAGCACCTGCATCTCGGCTTTGTCGTCAGTGATCGGATGCCGTAACACCCAGCAAATCAGAGACGTGATGTGTCGCAGGTATCCGTGTACTGATTGGCACAGTCAAATGAATAACGACTCTGCAGAAAAACACTCTGTAAATAGCCATGACATTGAGCTACAGGTTCGCAAATACGGCACTGAAACGAAGTGGGGCAAAAATCTTTTCGCCAAAAATTCCTGTCCCTAAAGATAGCCAATATAGGTGCAAAACCTTCAGTGTTATGGCTGCATAGCATATTGGAGTCTAGCAAACAATCAACTTTTCCCGCGATTTACCAGTTTCTTTTTTAATGATTTGTTAGTACCGCTGTTTGGTATCATGAATTTAGTTTATAGTTAGGGCTAGGAAAAATTTGCGAATTAAATGACCTTCATTCTAGAATCCAATGTCTTATGCATACTCAAGTCCCGTCTATTCGTTCATTGTCTGCTGTCTGAACGAGTAGCAGGTAATGGACAAATGGTAGGGGCTTCGGTATACACAGGATAATGGATTCTAGCGCGTTGGTCGTTGATCTCGCGAAATATTCCTAACCCTATTTATAGTGAATATGCTCAATTTTTATTTGGGTAAATATATCTTGTTTTCTTAAATTCACTTCTTGGCAATACAAAACTATTGACTTTCAACCAGTGTTTTTGTGTTCTTTACTACTGCAATAAAATTTTCTGTGTTCGGCATACGTCTCTAGTTTACGTCTGTAGATAATGTGTGTTCATTTATAGTTTGTCGTAGTATCCCTACCCCCATAACGGCTATGCGACGTTGTTTTTGCTAATTGTTGTGTTTTAAATTCTAAACAGCAGCAGATTTCTCAAAACCGTCACATAGATTTATTGAGAATAGTTCTTTTGCTGTTAGCTTATTTTTTCAATGGAAAAAATTTGTAACTTTGGCTAGTTATCGACTTTAACATAATTTCTTCTTAAACTTGATAACTAGCCAAAACTATAACTTTTTTCGTTTTGAAAAAAATTATGCTGTATATTAAAAACAGTTTAGAACAAATTTATGTGACGTTTTTATGATATCTGCTACCATTTAGAAACTAAAAGTAATATTCGAAAACAAAAACGTAGGCCTAAATAGGGACCCATGGTCTTAAGGGCAACATAGAGGCAGTGATTTTTAGTGTAAAGAACTATGCAACATTTTGTTTCAATGCCTCGCGTGCACATATGCAGCTCTGTTTCATGGTCAGTGATTGGCTGTTTTTGACTCTTGACGTATTTGGTATCTACCCATAAATCACAGACGTATGGTGTCGCAGTGACGTTATTCTCACTGGCTCAGTCAAATGAGTGACGCCTCTATACGAATGCACGCTGATAATAACTATGTACCAGAGCTGCAGATGTGAACGTGAGGCATTGAAACAAAGTGTTGCATAATTCTTTTCACCAAAAATCACTGGCCCTAGGCCGACACCTTGCTCACACCTCGCTTGCCTCATCACATCAGCACTCGACTTTCTAGCGTCACGTCGTCGATTTAATTGCACTAGACTTTAAGAGGGCGTCATGCATTAATTTACAACAAAAAAAAAGTACTCATGAATTTCGCAGTTATTTGAAAGCCAGTACTTTAGAAACAAGAAGTCACGTTCTAGAAGGCAGTTTTTGACATGTTTTGTAGAAGACATTTTGCCAGTGTAGTTCGAAAGTCGCAAAAATACTACCTCGTGAATAGGTAATCATCAGAAACCCATAGGACTAGCTACATAATATCCCACAGAGTATCAAAAACCTTTTTATACGGTTACTATTTTTGTCTACATTGAATTTCAGATTAGTGTATACTTCTATAAACGTATTTACCGTTAACTTACTTTCCATGCCCTCTTAATCTGTAATTATGCTTTCTTGGCACGCTGATATAGATGCAAATTACGACGTATAGCCATAGACGAGTGCAGAGTTCATGTAATGACAATTTATCAGCTTTAACTCTTTCTGACTGTACTAACTTTATCAATTTTCACGCCAAAAAAATATTCTTGTTTTTAACATGAATAAAATTCGCACTGTGTCTCCCGCATCAGACATTGTCATTCAAGAATGAGGGGAGAGGGTTCGTCCAGACTGCCAGAAGTCCCGAAGAATAGTCGGCTGAGAATATAGATGGTGCAGCGATGAAATGAAGACTGGGGAAGAAATTAGAATGCTCGAGGAAAACGCTCTTTTCTAATGTTTAGTCCGCGACACTCCTTACGTGAGGATGCTAGTCGGAAAAATTCGTGTGGCCACGTCCTGGAATTGAATCGTGGACTACCACTATGGTGTTGTGTAAGGATTCATTTTTCTTATTGGGCCATCTCAGAGTGAATTACTGACTCGAATGCATTAGTGCACGTGAAGTGTTGCACCCTGATGAAGGAGTCTTGGGAGCCGAGCATCCAGGAAGGTAGCTTGATATCCCGCAGTTCAGGGAGGTAACCTTAGCAGATGGGGTGTTCGTTCCGTTTAATGACGCCCCGTTGTGACGGTCTGGAGGGTGGGTAAGGGGTTGGAGATTGTTGGAAGTGGCGCCTCTCGCAGGAGATAACAAAGGAGACCGAGCTTCTGGCTCTAGCGCCCCTTTTCAGAGGAAATGTATTCCGAAGCGGCGATACTCCTGCCCTTTCGATGCAAACATGGGAAGTTCTTCCCCCACCCACTCCCGTTCCACGTTATCGATTTGCCATTAGGCTCCGGTCGGCTTGCTTTCGTGATGTTTGGAAACGTCCCAAGTTACTTCGCGAATGAAAAGCATTTCTTCCACCGTAGTGAAACAAATATGTTCATTTAAGACTGACTTTTGGATTGTCAGAGAAAATTTAGTCACCAAAAGTACTGGAACACGTCTGTTAATCTTGGCTTTGGTAGGTGAGATCCAGCTTTTATAATTGTACTATTGAGGGATTTGCTTGCTATGTGCCTTCTTACCTCATTATATTGCGCTGTACGAAAAGCGCTATACATCTAGTATAACTACATAACATTTATTATATCCTACTTTGTACCAGCAAGAAATACTTAGCTGCTTTGCACGATTTGTTATGAACCCCCTGGTTCAAACACAAGATACCTAGGTGTTGGCAAGTAGGCCGTCTGAAGTAGCGTACTAACCGGCAAGCTCGGCCAAGGAAAGATATCATTAAACATGGCTTACTGCGGCAGCGAAATACCCCCACTCCGGAGAGGTTACGAGTTGACACACACGACACAAAGGGACGTGTCACGCCATCGAGGAAGGGTGTCTGTCTGCTCGATATCGTCACCAAGTCGAGATGCACCAGGACGTACAACTGCGTTCACCGTAACCGCTACGTAATATCAGCCTCGGCTGTCGGCAACTAACAGCTGTCGTCGTAACTGAACTGAGTGACTAAACAACTTAATTTATAATTGTTAACGATTTGCATCGCTCCGCGTCTACAGTATTTGTTCTTGAATTGTGTGATGTAATATAAATCGCGGATAAAGTTCCTAACTAATTTAGTTTGTTATTTATACGACGTCAACCCTAAGTAAGTATTAACAGAGCAACCCCCTTAATAATATTACAAGATAAAACGTAATCATATTTTCTCCGAACTAGTATAGTAGTTCTTTTAAAAATCGTAACATAGTTTAAAATTTTACGGTAACCTACTTTGTCACTGAAGTAAATATTTTAATTTGTACTAGCATTCATTTTGTATTATTTTTAACCCATATTACATATTTTGATTGTCTCTACATTATTTGTAATTCATCTCGTTCTTACTAAACTGAGAAGACTAAAGCATTGCGTCTTATAATATATTTGTACTGAAAAACCAAGACATTCACTTCTGTTGAGGTCGTCTCTTAAATTCGGGGTTAATCTCACCTAAAGCGAAGTCGTCTATAAAAGACTCGCATTTGTAATGTTTTACGTTCTCGTATCTGTTTTTTTTTTTTCTACGGCGCGGCTTGTATGACACACACCGATATGGGATGGATGTTTTCTACTAACGTATATTTTAGTCACTACAGGTTATTTGTTTATTACAGTTTTGACCTCTTTATTGTGTACTCGTTGCTGAAGTAAGTACTGATTAACTGCGGATGATCCACATGCGTTATCTTTGAATTCTAGGCGTGGGTTTTAATCTACGAATTTCACCGGCTCGTATATGTTAAAAAAACCACTGTATAGAATAATAATGTCGCCTTCTGTGATATTTTCATTCTTTGCTTCGTGACTCGCAGCCGTAGGCAGTAATACCTTTCAATCTCAGATGAATTGTTTCTGTTACGCTCATTTTCCCCTTGATACATTTTTGTACGATTTTTCTTCAAATTTAATCAGTTTTTTATCCAACAATTTTATCTCCAATATTAAATTCATCCATATGCTGGTTATATAACGTGCAATGAAGTTAGCGAATCAACTCCCTTCATCAATTGATCATATTTACCAACTTTAATTAACTTTTTAAAATTGATATTTACTCATCCGGAAGCTAGAATAATCGAAGTATTGTTTTATGTTCTTTTGTTTAAACGTTCGTTTAAATTGGCTGCGTTGTCCATGAGCCACCTCTATAGCGAATACCGATCATATGTCCGCCACAGAATGTACTTTATAAATAGCTTCCTGTTGGCGCGATGTGTAGTTTTTAATTTGATTTGAAAGATGTGCGCTGGAAATATCCTGACACTTATAAAATTCCACCAGATGAGTGATTTATTTGCACAGAGAATAAAATAATCGGAACTTACATTTGTCATGCCGGACGATACCGCTAGCTTTCTCGGCAATCCTCTTTCCCACCAATTTTCGGCGCTGTTCCATACTCACTTCAAATCATCCCTTGCTAACATTGAAAACCTCGCCTGGTGGCTGTGTGTTTGTGTGAGACCGTCTCATTATAGTGTGGTATCGCTTTTAGCGTAAGACATTGGAACGGCGCACAGTGGTATCGTAGAATACTAGCCTGACACTTTCAGTGGTGACGCCATCTTTTTATTAGTGGGAAGTTTTAAGCTAAAATACTCCTATTTATCGTAGCTTCACACAAATCTCATGAGTAGTTGTTTAGATTGTAAAAGCCGTTTTTAGTCATTATCAGGGGCTCCGAAATGATCTTTGTAATCAACGTGATGTTATGAAACAACTATTCCCACATAGTTTGAAATGTTTCTCCTTTTCGTAAATACACACATTAGAAACACGTTTAGAAGTTTCTTAGAACAAAAGAATTCTGCTATGCTGCGACGCCATGTACAAGGCAGGCAGGCGGCCGCCTTAAGGGGGCGCTTGACCGAAAATTGTTATTTTTTTTTTTTTAACATTTTCATATTTGTACGAGATATGGTTTGTTTTGTAGACATACATTGTGACAATTTTTACTTTAATGAAACTTTTTTTAGCTTTCGTAGTTTTTTATGACGCATCAAAGTCCAAATTTGCATAAAACGGTTTTATACTATAAAGGAAAACCAACTGACTTACCGAATTGAAATATTCGTACTGAATAACAATGTTGTAGGCTACAAGATCTCCTATATAACAACAAACATGTATTTTATTGTTAAATTTGAAATTAAAACTTAGAAAATTCAAGAATTTTTTAAAAATACAAACGTATTTAATTTTTATAAGAGTCCTTGTATCCTACATTTAATAATTATTTAGTGTGAATTTTTTCAGTTCGGTAAGTCAGTTCGTTTCTTTTAAAGCGTAAACCGTTTTATGCAAATTTGGACTTTGACAAGCCATCATAAAAACTATGAGAACCAAACATTTTTTATTACAGTATAATATAGTCATAATGAATGTCTACAAAACAAACCATATATCGGTCAAATATAAAAATGTTTGAAACAATAAATTTTTTCCATCCAGCGCACTCTTAAGGGCTGACCAAAATCTCTACTTCACTTCGTTTACTCCACACTAAGGCAGGGTATTGCGCAAGCTGTCCTATTCCTACTCTTACGCCCTTATAGCCAGGAAAGCTTGATCCAAGGTTGCTGCAAGCTTGCCTCGTACGAGGCAGGATACAATAATTGTAAAAAATAGGTTTGACTTAAGCTTGAATCAAACTTACCAAATAGGGTTTGTATTGGAAAGCCTAAATCAAGTCAATTTCAGGCTTCCCTAAGCTTACATGCTGTCTGGGATGGCTTCACCGTGGTCGAGGGGGCCGCGGTTGGCGCAGTGGCAGCATCGTTCGCCTCCCACCAAGTTCATCGGGGGTTTATTCCCTGTGGAGACAGTCGGTGGGGATCGTGTCGGACGATGCCGCTGGTCGGCGGGTTTTCTCGGGAATCTCCTGCTTTCCGTATCCTACCCATTCCGGTGCTTCTCCGTTATAGGGCCACACTTAATCCTCCGGGATAAGCAGGTGTCTACGGGCGCCTAGTCGTAAATCTGCACCGGATACCTTTCTCATGCGATATTATTTAATACCGGGTTAGACATACATGCCGGGCCTGGGAAAGGGGCCAGGGGCTCGGCGGGACGCGCATTTCAGTAGCTAACTTGTTACATTGCCGTCGGTGCTTGTATCGAAAAGTTTTTCTGTGAGCTTCTGTACGCCATGTAAGTAGAATGGATAGTTACAAGTTTCAAGGCGATAGTGAAGTCACCTTGAAGCTGGACGGAACATATACGATTACGACAGGCGGTGAGGATCGTCGCGGCGCGATTCCATCGATCGGCACATGCAGAACGACTGCAGGAAATACGCCTTCTCTCTGGGATTACTGAAAAGGAGGCAAAATCTAAGGGGATGAAGTAAAATTATACCAGGTGTCACGTTAATGGATTCGTATTTTATAGAATATCAGAAATCTAAATCAGTTTTCACTGGTGACCGTTTATGAAAACAAGTCTTTCGGTCCTTTGGAAAATATTTCTCAGTAACTTCGTGTTATCCTTACTCTGTGAGCATAGTTTTAGTATTTGAAGTAAATGAGGGTTTATGCAGTTGTAACCTTTTTAGTCCACATCTCGTGAATTCATTCTTGGCACAGTTAAGAAGCATCAAAGAAATACATTTTGGAAGTATTAGACCAGCGATATATTAATGGCGGTGTGCCTTATATTTTGCAGTATAAGAGGACCTTGAACACACAGCGAGTGGTTGTTTCCACTGGTTCTCTGGCAGCTTGGCATAATTGAATTTGGCAGGTCGTACCTGGAAGTTTTCCGTTCTGTTAGTCCTCGTCGGCCGGCTCCTTGCCGAGTTGGAGAGATGGGAGGCTGCTGAGTTGATCGCGCCTCCTCGCCTTAATTAATCAGATATCATCACCTGCAGTCGCGGCGATGGTGCCAACCCCGGGCCGCCCTCCACAAGTACACAGAATGTAATTATGCTCCCTTGTTGCTGGCAGCCGGGGGACTCGGCCCAATTAAGAAGTTAGCTTCGCGAGCAACCTGCAGAAAACGCTCTCACCCCCCTCACCCTCAACCACTTCCCAACCCGCCGTCACCATGGTGCTGGATGCTGCTAGCTTGGAAATGAAATAGGTTTTTGGTTTGTTTGTGCCGGAGGAGAATGTAAATATTTGCCTGTTTTCAGGGAGCGCCCGCCTCGTTCTCGCGCACTTGGATGTACGTTGTACCTACTTCCGCGCTATGTCCAATTCCCCCCGCGCATTTTCCCATATACCCGGGCCTGTATGAGTTCCGCTCGAGTTCCCTTGGTTCCCGTTTTCAAATGTAATTACGTTTTTTTACCCTCTTCGTATATGTGTACGTTAGTTTCGCGCAACACAGAATGCCGTCGGAGTTTGTACGTGCTAGCTGGGGAATGATATGCGTTTACTGTGGCGGTTAGTTAAAATTAGTGCCACACATTCTTAACCTTTGTGTTTGTTTGTATTTATAACTTTCTCTAAAGTCCATGACGATTGCCTGTTCATATACTTTATTTTGTAACTCCACACAAGCAGTATACTATTATTTGGTAAGCTTAAATCTTTGGAAACACAGCCACGTACATATATGCATTGCAGATTCAGACAATTCATGTAAATTTTACTACACAATTTTTTTGAGATGTGGCGTTTCATTGTTGTCCGATTCAGTGGAAATATAGTTGATTTGATTTAAATTTTGTGTTGAATATGAGTTTTTGTATATGCAAGTTTTAAAATTTATGTTAACTTGTACGTTATTAATTTCTGAGCGTTCGCTATTGGATTACTGTAAACGCACACTTTCCTAATTATAAACATGGAGTATATGACAGCCTTACACGTTAATGTTTACTAAAAGCTACCTAATTTCTGTAGGGTTTTCCCACGTAACAATATCCGTCGCTTTGTTGCCTCAGATGAAGTTATCAACACTTAAATAAGTTGTTCAATGCTTCTAGGCACTAAGCCTAGGATGTTTAGACACAAATAAATACTTTAACATACTATTTACTTTAGTACAGCAGGTTCGCTTGTACCCGAATTAGGAATTCATGTAGTCAAAAATAGTCTAAGGCCATTTTGAAATTGGTTCGCAGCAAATTCAGTAGGTATTACCAAAATTATGTGACCTAAAAAACTGAGTGCCTTTATAATGCACGGATATTTAAATATGTCTTGGCGAGTAAAGGTAAAAAATGTTTTCAGTCATGTTTTAATGCAGTACATTTTTAGACTTATAATAATATATGATAACTTAAAATTAATTTCTTGCGTTGTTATATATAGTTTAAAAATATACTTAAGTATCGAAAGTATCCAAGCAGCGGTACCAATATTACGGTGGATTACAAAGTTTTACTTGTTATATATATATATATATATATATATATATATATATATATATATATATATATATAGAGAGAGAGAGAGAGAGAGAGAGAGAAAGAGAGAGAGAGAGTGATTTCTAACAAAATACCGCAGTTTAAGGAGTTAATAAATTAACATCTGTTCAGGGTGATTGTTTATTCTAACTTCTCAAAGACTAATGTACCTAAGACAGTAAAACTTTTTTGAGGTAAATATGAAAGGCGTGTCTTTGTTTCTAGAATCGAAGTTTTGATATCTTTGTTTCTAGAATCGAAGTTTTGATACTGGAATATCAATACGATTATAAAAAATGAATATTTGTGCGAAATATTGTAATATAACGCTATTTTCTTATATTAAACAAATAATTTAGCTATAGTAACTTATATGCGCCCCAAAAACACCGTAGTAACTTACCTTTTTTTGTGAGAATACCGACCAAAGGCGAAGCGTGTTTTCGTAATTTTAGTCATTTTTTCGCTTCTACACTCACAGATACTCCTTTCCGGTCAATGACCACCCTTGGTTTCCACACCTTAGGGTACATTCTGAAACGAGAACACGCCCAGCTGTCGCTCAAAGTGTACGTCCATCGGCGATGCGCAGATCTCATTTATGTAGGGACGCGCAGCTGCCTGTCGGGAAGTTCTTACAGTGATCACTTTACCGTGAATACCCTATTATTAGGAACACCGGTTATTGGTGAGAAGATTTTGGCTCTGGTTAGCTTGTATCAGAGCCTTGCACATTTACCTGCAGCTCTGCTTTGTGGCTATTGGAAGATAGTCTTTGTGCAGAGACGTGTCTCATTTTGACTGCGCCATTCAGAATACGGTTAGCGCCTAATAAGCACACCACGCTAATCCTTGGCTAAAATGGAGACGAAAACTTTATTGGCAAAATGTTGTACAATGACATTTTATTTTCACAATGTGGTAACGTAGCACTGCATACTCCTCGCTCTACAGATACCTAACTTATCCTACTACTACTGTTCTGACCTACGTATTATGTGTCCAGGTTTAAATCCTGAGCAGTCCAAATATGATTCTATGTTTACTTGACTTAATATACATGAAATAATACCTGATCGTGGAGCGGAAGAGGGGAATATCTCTGTGCAGTGTTGCCATATTGCGCACATAAAATGCCGTCGTACAACATTTTGCCACTAACATTTTCGTCTCCAATAATCCCAGCATTCGCGTGTTGTGCTTATTAGGCGTTTGTTTCTGGATTTCTAGATACCTCTTTATATATGTATATATATATATGTATATATATATATATATATATATATATATATATATATATATATATATGTGTGTATGTATGTATATATACATACACCCACATACATACAAACACATACACACACACACACACGCGCAAATTACTGACCATGAAGCACAGCTGCAGAAGGCAAGCTAGTGCAAAAATCTTTTCCCGAAAAAAAAGTCTTGCTAATTCGGCTGCCGTCAGTTACCGCACTATTGATTTAGCTAGACACAAACGATCTATGCTAATGGTGAACCGTGAAACAGAATCAAGCTCCTTTCCCGCGTGGTCCGCGCAGTCGTTTTAATGAAATTCAACATGTCAGATACGACCAAAAAAAAAAAGAGGGTGTATTTGCATTGTCGTTGATTGCGTGACGCGATCGTTTGAAATGGCACTCTGAGGAGCGAATAATTCACATGCCGGAACTTTTCACAATTTGTGTCCTAGGTTGAACACTCTGGGTTGTGAGCGGTAAGCTGTTGTATGTTCGACGGCGCTTTTACTATGTCGTGTACATATATGTTATTTATTTTCTGCACTATCTAAAGTCCGTAAGTCGTAATAGAAGTTTCCTAGGATGGGTCCATGGAACCTAACATGGTCGCCGACGTGGATGATTCTGTGGAAGGCTTAGCAGACTGCTGGTCGATATCGTGGAAGATTTGGTAATCAGTCGTGTGCAATATTCCATTGAGGGTTGCTACAAAGGGGGGATTCAAACCTATCAAAATGGCGTAATAGCACTTCTATGTATTGAAGTTGTTTGTTACCTATATGCTATGTTAACTTTGCTTTTATAAAGTGGTGACAAAGAGTTTTGTAGACGTACTAAAAATATTGTGCCAATATTCTGTTGCGATATGCATCCATTTAACGAAAATGATTCTTTATACATCAAATTAATTATGATTTTCTTATCTTCGGCACTGTCCAACGATAATATGGCTACAGTATTTACTGTAAGAGATACAAAATTTTCTAAACGTGTTTTCAAATTAACTAGTGTTGCAGCACGCATCGCGTTGCAGGCTATTGCATACAAACCTCCATAAATACCTGTATAGTGGTTCATCACTAGTTCCTTTTTACGCTGTTCTCACAGGAATGATTGTCTGTTCTCACAAGAATGATTATTTTTTAATTCTGAAAGGGAGCAGATATCGTAGAATACATACCTTGAGTTTACTATGCCGCCTAACTTTTTCAAAGCAAAAATAAATAAATAACAATTTTGGCTAGTCATAGACGTAAAGAAATTTTTTTAAAGTGCCATAATTTGTGATGTGTGGTGCTTCTTCGAAACCAAATTCCTGGGTGCGTCCCTAGAAGCTGAGTTAAAAAATAAAAAAAATGTTTTGGGAATAAGTTTATGAGCGTTCCTGAATGCCTGTGGCGAAGCCTCCGTAATGACATGGATACCCCAAATTGAAAGAGAGCTGTGGCTTAGTGTCATAACGGCGCGAGGCGAGAGCAAGGCACTCGGGCGGTCCTCGTGTCATCTTGAAGGATGCTGTAGGCGTCTGGTAATTCCCGTTGAGCGATGAGCTCGGGTTACTCAGCCCAGAGAGTCCGACCAACTGGCCTGCCCAGATAAGCCATCTTCACGGCACAGGCGTCGATGAGCCAGCGCGCCGCTGGCTTTACTAACTGCCGCGTGTTGCTGTTATCTCTAGTTACGTATAGACATAACTTGTGTACATTTACACTTTTCTTTGGGTATAGGTTGTTCGGGATTTAGTGGACACTTTTGTCCTTTTGATTGTTTAGGTGATGTAGTAACTAACGTATACAGCTGAAAAATCTTACTACAGCTCAGAACTTTCTCCGCATGTGACGTCAGTTCAACTTAATATTTAGTTGGACCTGGCACGTGAGTCGTATTGTAGCGTGATGCGGAAAGTATTTTTTCACGAAAAACTAGTAAACATTTTTCCAATGCGGTGGTCAAGGAGTCTGACCTTTCGCCTCTCACCAAGGCGATCCGGGTTTGATTCCCGGCGGGGTCGGTCCCCGGATTTTCGCATGTAAGAATCGTGCCGGACGGGTTTTCTTGGGGATATCCCGTTTCCCCCGCCGCTCCTCACTCACCTCATGGCAACCCTCACCAGCGCTGAAGACCTCAAAGTGGGGAGAAATTATAATTTTATATTTGAATGAAACAGTGTAGTTTTGTAGACGTCACTTGGAAGTTCATTTTCCTCTTACAAAAAAAGTTTTTGTTCAGCCAGTTTACCCATAATGGCATTTAAAAGTCAAAATTTGCATGTTTTAGTTCATACACCCCTCGAAAACTAACATATTGAAACGAAATAATTCGCAGTGAAAGTACATGTCCCGGGCTAGGGCTTTAAGTACATAAAAAACCATCCAAACAAGGTTTTGTATTGGGTAGTTTCTGCATTTGACGCATATGCACAAGTTTTACCTTACTCGGACCGTGTATTGCATATGCATAAACCAGCTATGCGTAAAATGTCAGTTTTGTGTAAAATAATTTAAAGATTTCCAACTATGACATTTTTTTTCAATATTACAAGTCCATGTTTGGAGCGAAGGAACATAAAACTAAAGTACTTTTCGTAAGACTGTTTCAGAGCTAAAAATGGATTTACTTAAAATTAATGATTAAAGCGTATCTACAGACATGCAAAATTCGCGTTATCATTTGGTGGCAGGATAAACTTCGCTTTCCTATACATAACAGAGCACAATCTGCGATTCAATTGATCACGAACCCTTTTGTGTTGTCATTTACGTGTGTTACGTCTTTACAGAGATTTGCCTCTCTACCGTGCAAGCATTCTCTGCGGCAAGTCACGACAATATTGGCCAGCGGAAGATGTCGAACGAACCTATAGTCACTTGAAGTCTAGTCAGTTGTCAGAAAATAACGCGAATTTTGCATGTCTTTACGAGTTGCTGGATTATGCAGTGCGCATTCTACTTAAGGCTCGGTTTCAGTCGCCATATACGGTTATTTTATTTTTCGATTTTATGAAATTCTGGGAAAAAATGTGGAATTTGAGATTATACGGCAAACTATATTTACCTTGCGTTACACTACAAGTATTTTGACTGAAAGCAGTCAAACAATTTAAGAATTTTAAAATAGTAAATAAATAAATTGTTTGACTGATTGTGGCCTAACGCATTTGAAGTTCAACTGCCATGTTTGTACTATTGCTAGAGATGACGGTATATCGTGAAAATGTTTTGTGCCATCATACCCTTGAAAACATTGTACTGCCATGCAACAAGTATGATTGGGTGATATAGCCTTCGTCTGACACAACGTAGTTGTCAGCAGACCAACAACAGGCATCAAATATTACAATAGCGGGATTCTTATTGGCTCAGTGAAACAAGGTAACAGCTCCACGTACAAGAGAAACCCAGTAATAATCTAATAAGCTGAACGTGTGTTGAAATCCAGTAAACAGTCAAGTTTTCCTGCGGTAAACCACCATCTCTAACTATAGCGCAAAATACTTGTAATTTGCGGTATGATCGCAGATTCCACTTTTTTTTTTTTTTTTCATTATCTCATAAAAGCGAAAAAGAAAATAATCCACCATGGCAACTTAAACAGAGCATTCATGTGTTGCAATGTCGCGTCGAGCAAATGTTTTTGATTGGCGAGGAAAATGTGTATTTTGAGTGCGATTTTTTTATAAAGATTTCTGTTGTAACAACGAAGACACTCATCGTCGAAATTGCTCGCAGTCACTTCTTTCGCTTTGTTTTGCCACGCCTGTGACACCCACTGGTGTTTCAAACTATTTTGCTAACCATCTCGCAACACATCTTGTAATTGATTATTTTGCTTATTTATGTATATATATATGTATATACGTGTTCTTGTACATAATCATTACTTTATTTGAATGTAGGCACCAAGTCTTCCACAATACCACAGCTGAAACTCACAATAATGTAATCGAAATAGTGTTGGTAGTAAAAATGTAATTTATTTCAATGACAAAGAAAATGTAATGTATAATC